>CM053596.1:252217371-252236697 GCA_028646575.1 Pseudocheirus occidentalis
CATTCCCCAATTGATAAGTGGTCAAAGGATATGAACAGGCAATTTAAAGAGGTAGAAATTAAAGATATATTTACGCACATGTAAAAAAGCTCCAAATCACTATTGATTTGTGAAATGCAAATCAAAACAATGTTGAGGTACCACATCTTACCAGTCAGATTGGCTAAGATGACAAAACAGGAAAATGACAAGTGCTGGAGGGGATGTGGAAAAATTGGAACTCTAATGCCTTGTTGGTGGAGCTGTGAACTGATACAACCATTCTGGAAGGCAATCTGGAACTATGCCCAAAGGGCTATAAATAATTATGTACCCTTTATCTTATTTTAGCAATGTCTTAGCAACTCTATGGAAGCTCAACCTCCCTACTGTTTCTCACTGTTTGTTATCAGTAGATTTTTTAAAATTCAATAATTTTTAACAGTTTTGTGGAAACTTAACCCTTTGCTCTCTCTCACATGATTCACTCAAAGGGCTGTACTTGAAGGCTTACAGAGCCACAGCCTCCCCATCCCTGGGGCTCTAGTCCCTATCCTAATTCAGTACTATAAGATGAGGTCGATATTCTGATCAAGATAATTATTAGCTACACAAATGGAATGCAATTAACCCTATTTGGCAGAGTATGAAAGAAGAATTTTTCTTTCATCAAAAATGAAGATTTCAAGAAAGGCTGTGCTTCCAAGCTCCAGGTGAGAATGAAGTAACTTTTCTAATGATTTCTACTGATATTTTCCATTTTTACAGGCCATTGGATATCTTCAAAGAACTAGAATATTGAATGAGCTGAATTGTCACCTCTGGAGGTTTTAATAAATACTCTTTTTTAGGAACTATAGGAACATCTGTGGTAATATACACATTTCAAAAAATCTTTGAATAGAGAATGGACAAATTAGGCACAGGAGCTTAAATAAAGTTTAGAGAGTCAGTAACCTTGGCCATTGTCCAAACATCATCTCTTCAGCTAACTGGCTTCACCTTTTTTTAAGTCTCAAGGAGAGGAGACTTCCATAATTTAAAAAAATAAAATAAAAAACAAAAAAATTGCTATCCTACTACTTAAGAGGCTAATTCCCTTCTTCAAATTTTCTCTTACTATGCTGTTACTAAGGGGCAGTAGAGAGCTAATCAAAGGACAAAGTTGTTAATTCACCTGTCTAGCTTTTCCCTTCAGTTAAAACAGTCTAAGCCCCCTGGTCTCTTGAAGCATCAAGGGCTCATCTTTATAGCCTGACTCCTAGTTTTTCTTCATCCCTAATGAATGAGAAAGAGAATAGAAAGATACAGCAGGCAGTGTCCCTTGTTCACCAGAGCATCAAATTCTAAGTCAAGATTAGCCCAATTAGATCTGTGATTCCTTACATTCTGTCTGCCTTTTTCCCCTTTTTTTCCCCTTCCCTCTGAAGAATCACTATGACCCCTCCTACCTGACTTTTGACTTAATCTCTATACAATGACTTGTTAGTTAATTAACAGCCCTATTTAACTTCATAACTGCCTTAGGTTATGATCAGATGGGTTTTTAGACACAGAACCAAAAGTTGGAGCAGAGTTTGAACAGAGAATTAATTGGTTTAACCTCAACAAAGCTTCCCCCACTATGCAAGCCAGATTTGATCAGTCTTTTCTCTAAACTCCTACAGAATTATAGTCTGTGATAAAAAAAATTGACATTTTGGTATATGCTATATTTATTTTTATATATTTATGATTATATAAATATATTCCTGTAAGTATATTATGGATGATTATATATTAGATCCTATATAACAGGATATATATTCCATATATATAATACACATACACATGTGTGTACATATGTACGTACGTATGTATGTATGTATGTATGTATGTATGTATGTAGGCAGTTGTGGTTAAGTGACTTCTCTTTGTGTCCCCAGCACTTGGCCAGGGACTGGCACATAATAAGCACTTCATAAAGGCTTGTTGACTTGATTTTCCAGGGCATTTATATAGGGCTCTATCTGTGTTATCACATTTGAAGCTCACAATGATTCTATAAGGAGCTGCTATTATAATACCTTTTTTGTAAATGAGAGAGGGGAAAGGCAAGGTTAAGTCATTTGCTCAGAATCTTACATCGAGTAAGTATCTGAGACAAATTGAACTTGTATCTCCCTAACTCTAATTCTAGAACTCTATCCATTCTACCAACACAGAACTGCAACATATTTGTTGAGGAGAACCATCAAAATCCCTTGAGCTTCCTTTCTTAAAATTCCATCCTTATTCTGCTTCTGATAGCATTGTGGGGCCTTACTGTTGCATTCAGCTTCCAGGAACTTGTTTAAATTCAACATTTACATATATTCATACCTCTAAGGCCCAAATTCCAATCCAATAACAATTTATTAAGTCCCAACTACGTGCCAGGACTTGTACTAAGTGCTTGAGATACAAATGATAAAAAGAAAGAGAATCTCTGCTCTCAAGGAGCTTGCATCATAGTGGTGGGAGACAACACACAAAAGTAGACAGGAAAGGGGAGGGGGAAGATCAAGGGAACATAGGGTGGGGTCCTGGAATGCTGAATATCTTTTCCTGTGGAATTGAGACCAGGAAGAACATCAGATACAAAGTAGAGTGAGCTGAAAGTCCAGTTTCTAACCTCAATAAAGGAAGGCATTGGGAGGAGTCTGATACTCCATCTTCTAGCACTGAATTGAATCCCCTCTCCAATAAATCTTATGACATCACAGTAAAAGAATGGGCATTTATTAAAATATGATGTAAAATAAATAATAAAAATCAAACAGCAAATATTCTTACAAACATTTCCTAAAGCTACTGTCTTCCCAACTTCCTGTGACTTCACTATAAGAAGCTTCAGGAACACTTCCTCTACAATCTCACCTCACCTTCAAGCATCTTCAACTTATTGAGAGACACAGACAGTGTTACTATATCCTTATCATCCCACTTTTCTCCTCACTACTGTGGAAGGGAGATCCCTCAGTTATTTGAGGAAGGTGATAAGGAGATTCACTGTAGTTCTTGGAAGCCTTGTACATACTGACTAATAATCATTCAATATCATTTTTTGACCAAAGTCTGAACTAATCAATTAGACTGCCTTGCTTTGCTTTAAAAGTGCCCTTTCCTGTGTTAGCAATACTCCACATGGGGTGGGGGGAGAGAGGGAACAGAGACATCTTGAGATCATAAATTTCAACTGATCCTACTTTGTCTATTGTCTTGTCAATCTATATTTGTAACTAAGGAACTTCTTTTCAAATAGTATGGATAGAAAACATCTGGAGACTATAAATCTGAGGGACACAGGCATCCTGGGATTGCCCATAAACATATAAAATAACTTTGTCATTCTTATATCAAGAGTCAGAACTTAGATTTTGGCTTCTTTTACAAACAGCCTCACTAGCTTGGTCTAGCTTTAAGGGAATAAATAATATGAATTTATATATCACCTAGCCTGTTTGTCTCCTTTAACTAATTTGAAGCTAAACATGGTCGGCAATGCTAATGGTCATAGATAACTTGACACTTCTCCCACTCTTTCCTTTACCTGCTGCACAATGGACTGTCTAACCCCTAGTCACCTTGTCTGCCTGTTGCTGTTCCTGCTTCTACCAAAGGCTCTAGTATCACCTCAATCAAATGCAATGGAGAGAATCTGCTTCCCATCATTAGTTTTGGTATTGGTTAAGGATGACTGAAGGAAGAAGCCTCATGCTTCTTGCTCAGAAATAAACTTGGTACAAAGCACTATTATCTTTTCTTCTCTCTCTGGTTCTGTAGTCTTTTCCTTCCTTTAACATGTAGCTTGGGCACCATACTCTATATGAAATTTTGCCTGAACCCACACATTCCCCCAACTAGCAGCATCTTCCTTCCCAAATTTCATTATATTTGACTACTTTGAGAGTGTGCATTCATTAACATATGTGTTTACTCATTGTTGTCACTTCTTAGTAGATGTAAGCTCACCAAGAAGAGACATAATTTCAATCTTCGTACCAATATCTCTAATACCTAGCACAGTGTCTGGCACCCAGTAGATGACTGATTGATTGATCTTTAATCTTCCTTTTTGTCATCCCTGTCCAATGACCTCCGTTCATTCTCCACAAAGCATTCTAAAATCATTCCCATCCTACAAGAGACCAGGTGGATCAGTTGGCAAATCCCTACCCCTGTCCAGGAAGTGGGATTCCTGAGATGAGGAGGCAAACTGAAGCAATACTAAAGATGTCCATGAAAGTCAATAGAAATCTCTTCTATTTCTTATTATATCATCAGTCTAGCACAACATTAGAGATGTAATACAGATGTAATACCAGAAAGCTTTGGGGCTTCTAAAGGCTGAGAAAGTTAGTATATCCTTGCAATTGTCACATTTTAAGTACATTCCAACTTAGTTGAGGTCTGGGCCAACCCTGTCAAATTATAGGAATATGAGGAACACTAATGGAAGCTTTATGGCTTCCTCCTTCCGCATCCTGAAAGAATTTTCAGCAATCGAAGTTATATATATTAAACTGTTGCAAGCCATTAAAAATGAACTTTTTCTTCCCTTTCACCCCTTTTAGTTCTTTTTTTAATTTTTAGAGGATGGCTGTCTGGGAAAGGGTCATGTGAGAAATATGGTGGGAAATATAAATGATGTAAAAAATGAACGAAGGATATTCAAAAAGCAATACAACAAGTAGAGTAATGTTAGCTTGACCATGTTAAACTAATTAATTGTGTATGTAACTATGTATATTTTTTCATTTAAAACTATATCTAAAGAGTTATAGATATGCATAACCATATATAATTATATAGTTAGTTTAATGTGTTATTACTATAACCACAATTCAGAGAATTCATATAAAAAGAAAAAAGTATTATATGCTACCAGAAATAGTTTAAGTACTGAGGAACCACAGTCAGAATCACAGAAGCTTTAGCAACTAACACAAAATATAAATGATCACAGAGTATGAAATATGACATTCTAAAGAGCAAAAGAGCCTATAGGCTTTCAGTCAAGAGTAACACTCCTCAAAAAACTAAGTGTAATTCTATAATTTCCAAAATGTTTCTTTAGTGAATGGAAGACTTCCAAGTATTACTAACAGAAAGTCAGAATTTAGCAGAAACATCTAAATACAAACATAGAAGAAAAGAGGCACATACAAAAGGTAAATACAAGTGAGTAATTAGCAGGCTTTATATAGATGAAGTGTTTGCATTCTAATAGTGAGAGTCAGATGACTCAAATATCTACTAAGAACAGAGATATGAACAGGTATCATAGAGGGAGTCTGATAAGATGGAAAACATGGGAATTATTTTTTCTATGTTTCAGTGGTATTAAAAGAAGAAAAGAAATGGAGGATGGAGAAGAATGCACTAGAAAAGAAAAGGAGAGGAATGTGTTTAGAAGGGAATTTATCTCACATAATTGGGGAACTTAAAAATTCTATATAAATGATAAACGGATAGGGGAGTGGATATTTCTTGAACACCACTTTTAACTGATGCAGTGAAGTAAGAAGAACCAGGAAAACCAGTTATACAGTAATGATGACACTGTAAATACAAACAATTTTGAAAGACTTCAGAAATATGCAATTATTGATCATGATTTCATACGACTGATTATGAAGAAAGGAGCTCTCTGCTGACAGAAAGGTGATGGACTAAATATGCAGAATGAAATGTATTTTTTAACATGGCAAACATGGGAATATGTTTCAGTGTCTTGCTAAACTATATGTATTTCTTGAAGCATTTTTTTTCAGGTAAGAGGAAGAATATGGGAGGTAGGGATGGCAACTTCTTGTTAACTCAAAAAAAAAAGCTCAAATATTTACTGCTTCACTTTCTTTTGATGTAAAGAACCAGAATCACATTAGATAACCATCAACTGGGTAACAGCTAAATATATTGTGTTACATTGATGTAAGAATTATTAATGTTATAAGAAAATTATTAATATGATGACTATAGAAATATATGGGAAAGCAAATGAATTATTGCAAAGTGAATTAAGCAAAACCAGAAAAAATTATGTACAGTGACTAAAATAATATAAATTTAAAGAATAGAACAATGAAATTAAATGAAGTGAAATTATTATGACCAAGCTTGACCGTGAAGAAGAGATAAGAAAATATTCCTCTTTGTATAGAGGTGGGAGAATTTGGATGTGTAAAAAAATTAATATAGACAAGTGATTCAAGTTCTCAAACACTTATCAAGAGTTATTGTGGGCCAATACTGTGCTGATCCCTGGGGATACAAAGAAAGGCAAAAATACAGTACCTTCCCTCACTCTAAAAGGACAGAAAACTTCCGAAGTATGCTCATCACTTTCAACATTTTTCCCCTTTTTTATTTGTTGTAAGGGATGACTCTCAGGGAAGGGACAGAAATTATATTTGGAAAGATAAATTATGTGAAAACAAAGATGGAATTTTTTAAAGAAAACAAACTATATCTACTTCATAATTTTTCACAAAGGCAGACCCTAGTTGGAAGTACTGACACAGAGATAGGAAAGGTGAGTGTAGAGACATCTATCAATTCATTGAGAGTCTTGATTAAGTTCTACTTCTTATAATTGGAAAGATAGGGTTGAATGGTGCCCTTTTGAAGAAGAATTTGAACAAGGTAAGCAGGGAGATCCCAACCTTTTATACAATTGGAAGCAGAAAAGGAGGAACAGAAGAATCACTCAGTGAGTTGTCAGTGTTTAGGACTTCAAGCCCCTTAAGGTACTGGAAAATTGGGAGCTTGGTAGCAATGAGAGAACTATGTTTGTTTGTTTATATTCCAGCCAATGCTTTGTTTTGAACACCTAAAAGATTGCAGGGCACAGAATGATCATCAAGGGCCCCCTTTTTGTGAAGAAAACAAGCCTTCAGGCTAATCTAATTTCATTGACAGATTGAAGGGCTTGGTAGATTCAGGGTGTTAGTGTGATGGGAAAAGACTAATCAGGACTGTACTGTTATAATTGTTTTGCTCTGAAGAAAGAAGCCAGAACCTTTATGGTTAAATCCTAGCTGAAGGGGGTGAGGGAGGAATGCTGTGGAACCAGAGGAGTCTCACAGCCAGCAAACAGCAGCAGGGATGTTACCATGTAATTGACAGGGCAATTGTTTTTCTAGGTTAAAGCAGAGGGATGTGGCTTCCGAGGACAGGCAAGAGGGATTCCATTCACATAGCTAGAGATATAAATATAGGCATATAGATATGATAAATATATTTATACATACATAGATGGGTGCATGAGTGCGTGCGTGTGTGTGTGCGTGCGTGTGTGTGTGTGTGTGCCTTCTCACCATGTCTGGTCAGGATGAGGGACTAAAGGTAATGAGGTATCAGCTTCTGTAGGGGTAGAAAAATCAGGATACTGTCACAAATAGAAAAATAATTGGAAAACGTAAATAAACTGAAAAATTCAAATGAGGAAGAAGAGGTTCTAGAAATATGAGTTATATGGCTCATGAAGCCAAGATGAAAGGTAATATGGTACAGTGGAAAGGGTACAGGATTTGGAATCAACCGAATTGTGTTCAGATCCTTCCTTTGTCATTTTTGTGACCTTGAGCAAGTGAATTAATCTCCCTGTGACTTAGTTTCCTCACTTATAAAATAGGGAGACTGGAATAGTGGCCTCTAAGGCCCCATCCAATTCTAAGTCTGGTATATAGCACAATGTCTGACACATAATAAATGCTTACTAGATGTTCATTAATTGATTGAAAATTTGTGATCCCATGAAATGATAAAAGCCAGATGGAGCCAGAGAAACAACAGTAGCTGGAGAAATTGTCATTTGAAGAGCTTATTTGGTTGCCAGATATATTTATTGTACTAGTGTGTCTGCCTTTCTATGGTAGGATCTGTTCTAGATTTGTGTGGTCATATACTATTGTGCTTATACACAGCTAAACATAGAGGTCTTCTTTGCTACCTCAGAGGACTGAGAAGCTGTGGCCTCCCTCTTTCCTTCTCCTTTTGTTCCACCTCTTCACTCTTCTTTTCATTTTTTTCTAGCATCCTCTGTACTAAGCACTGGCTCAAGTGGTAGATGACCTAGATGGTCTTTAAAGGGGCTCACTGGAATTATGAGGGCCAACCTAGGCATAAAGTGCTTCCAAAACGATTACTGAGCTCCAGATACCAGAGGGCTACCTTCCTAATTTCCTAACCTTTGTGACAGGAGAGGGAAGTATTCTGTATCTTTCAAAGTTGTATTATTTTATAAGAAATGGAAATTGCAGGAATGCCACTCCAGTGGGAAATGGATGAACAAGTTATGGTGTATGATTGTGATGGAATACCACTGTACTATAAGAAATGATGAGCTCAACAATTTTAGAAAAATGTTGAAAGACTTGCATGAAACAATGAAGCAAAATGAGCAGAACCGAGAGAACAACATATACAACAGGTCTGTACAATGTTCAACTCATTCACTTGTTGCAGCCTGTGATAGTATTTCAGGTGAAACCATGAATGGATTTCCAATGGTCAATGAAAAATGTAGAGGACATAAAACCAGCCTATACAATGTATTGCCTGTGGGCTGTATGTTGTACAATCTGGTATACTGTAACATCAATATTGTTTTAAGAATAACTTTGAATGAAAAAGTTATTTTGACCATTAGAAATACTCAAATTAACTGTAAAGGACATATGAAGCAAGAAACTATCTGCTTCCAAAAAAAGGAACTGATAAATAGAAATGTGTATAGAAGAATTTTACATGTATGTGTGTGTGAGTGTGTGTATGTGTGAGTGTGTATGTGTGTGTGTACCTATTTGTGTCAAATGGCAACCATTTCAAGGGCAGGGGTTGGGAGGAAGAAGAAAAAAGAAATTTATATAATAATTTTGTTGTATACTTGAAAAAAATAGCAAGTTGTACATAGATCTGCAGTTTCACATGCAATCATCTTTTTATTATAACATCTTACTGAAATGCTTTTTATTACATAAATTAAAAGTAAAATACATTTTTTAAAAAGCTGTGTTCTTTTAATTCCTTGTTACTAAATTTGGCTTTATTACATTTTATGACCCACAAATACCTCACTGTATCCCCAAGACCAAATTACTACACTGTCCAAAGTTAAGTCTATCCCAGAACACCTTCTTCATATCTTGAACAGTCAAGTCCTGGACGGTCAAGGAACTGATAATAATGAGTTAACACCAAGTCAATCTGAGATGTAAAATAAACATAACAAAAATAGACTATTTTGTACCTAGAGAGTGGGTTTTTGAAATGCTTTCACATCAATTATCTTGCTTTAAAGGGTATGCATAATAGTTACATCATTATAAAAAATCTTCCCATTTCTATAGATTAAAAACATCCAGTCCTATGAGTCCAGGGGAATTGAGGTGTAATTGAGTTGAAGATGTGTTATTGTTCTATGCTAATGTTGTCTGAGAAGAGAAATAAAGGCCTTAAGTGGGGATTCCCTAAGGTGAGGAGGGAAGTGGGGTAGAATGTCAGGGACAGTGCTGGAGAACCAAGATGAGATTGTGGGAATGGCAGGATGGTGGAAAAAAATTGTTAATTAGTTAGAGAAAGCTAGAAAAAAAATGTGGATGAACAGGGAAAAACTTTGGATGAGTGGACTGAGATTGGCAAGCAGAAAGTAATAAAGAATAAAGTAATAAATAAACATGATAAATCCACTGAAAACTTGAGAATCAGGAAAAGATGAGAATGGTTGGTAGATGACTCATGAAATACTGGGAATAGTCTATGTTCCCAGAACAGAGAAAGGTTACTTTATTTCCCCTTTTCTGATGGAGTTCCACATCTTCATTGCAATCCTTGCCCTCATCCCAGATGATTTCAACCTACTTGTTTATATCCCCTCAAACACTGCACAGTCTCCAAAATTTCCATGATACCTTCTTCCACTTCACTTCAGCCCCATACATGCCTTTGATTTGGCCATGACACATGTTCCATAGTCAAGTATTCAAAAATTCCCATATCTCATTACAACTTATTGTCATTCCATCTCTCTCTGTGGCCCCCAAACCAAATCTTTGTCCTCACCATGAAAGCTGGTTCCTTCAGCCCTTGGTGCTCTCTTGGGCCACTCCTCTGACCTCACTCCCTCCCTTTACAATATTGACCATATAGGTAACAAATCCAATGTAGCTGTATGGCACTCTTCTCTCAAGTCTGTTGTCTTCTTGTCCTTTTAATGCTCATCTTTTGCCAACTACCAACAATGGATCAAAATGGTGGAACTTTTTCTGCCATTTAGTGCCTTTACTTTTCTTCATATGCTATTGAAAGAAGCTAGAGAAAGCCCTTTATGCAACTATGTTAATTGCGCAGAGAGAAATTTTATCTTATCTCAAACTCTCTCATTTCCCACCCAACTGCACTTCTTTGGATTTTTTCTATCAACCTCATTATCAGTAACCTCCTTATCCTTCCAGATCATACCAGCCTTCATACTCACAAAAGGGAAGAGACTAAGCCTGTATTTATAAAGCACCTACTATGTGATATGAACTGCACTGAGCACTTGATAAATATCTCACTTGATCCTTTAAGAAACCTTATGAGGTAGGTACTATTTTTATACCCATTTTCCAACTGAGGAAACTGAGGCACAGAGCAGTTAGGTGATTTACCTAGAGTTGCAGAGCTGGTAAGAATGTGAACTTGTTTTTTCCTGACTCCAAGTCCAGCACTCTAACTACTTTGTACCCTCCTGCCATCATTATCCTCTCTCTCTGGAACCCTTCTGACTGAAGGGCAAAGTAAAGAACTCCATCCAAAACCTCTGATTAAGGACAATGCCCAGATCACCCAGTTCTTCATTTCTAACAAGTTGCGCTCCTTTCGACTTCTCCATCACTACTTCTTCACACCCAGTACCTCCCTCTTTTGCTTGACTTTCAGCTTCATTTTCTGTATTGTCTTCCCTCATTAGATTGTAAGCTCCTTGAGAGCAGCAACTGTTTTCTTTTTCATATTTGTATCTCTAAAACTTAACAAATCCTTGATAGATGGCACCCATTTAATGAATGTTTATTGACCAACTACAGCAAAGCAATCTTTGTATTTCTCCTTAGTTGATTCTCTTTCCCATTCCCTATGGTAATTGTTCCAAACCTTCTCTTATTTTCTCAAACCCCCCACAGAAATGTTTTTCTACTCCTCAGAGGAGGACCTTGCTTCATTTTACTAAGAAAATAGAGGTAACAGCCATGAACTTCCTCTTCTCTCCTTTGAAATATAAAGATATTTCAAAACACTTCACACCATCCCCATTCTGTCCTCTTGATGAAGAATTTTCCTTCTCCATGCCCAACCTGAGTGCTCTACGTGTATTCTTGCCCCCATCCTTTCATGTCTTCTCTGGCAGATTGCTCCCACAAGTACCCTTCCCATCTCTCTTATGCCCAATAGCCCTATCTATTGGCTTTTCCTTGATGTTTGCAGACATAACCAGGTATCCTCATCCTTAAAAATTCTCACTTGAACCTATTGTATTTTCCAATTGTCATCCTATATCTCTCTTCCTTTTCATAGCCAAACTGCTAGAAAACAACTGTTTGTTCTCCTTCATGTCATTGTCACTCAACATTCAGAGGCAAAAACTACTGTCTATAGGACAAAATGGAAACTTTTAGCCTGTCATTGCATGACTCCCAAACTGTACTCCCAGCTTTATCTCCTGTTGCTCTAAACACAATGAACTCTACTCATCTTCACCAGACTCCCATGAGTTGTTCCATCTTTTCATTGTTCGTTGCATGTTCCTATCCTAGCAAGCTCAAGTTTTATCTTTCATTGTTTTTCAAGGTTTAATGTCCCCTCTGGACTTTAATCTGTGATCTCAATGTAGTCCTTTAGAGCTGATTCTCCAAGATACTCCTAATATGTTTTATTACCTCACATCAATATCCTATAGATTCTTGCCCTGAATCTGGCTAAAGAAAGATCCTCAGGACACTACACATGTAACAGAAAATACACTAATATGGTTCTGTCCTTGAATCAGAAATCACCAACGCTATTTGACAGTCTCTATCTTCTGATTTCCAGCATTTGATCTGGCTTCCCCTATGTTATCCATTTATTCTCTTTTATATGATATTTGCTCCTTTGGGCTTGACTCTTTGTCTTCTTCGATCTCTACCCACTTTTTCATTGCTATCCATATTCTAATGTTATGATACTGTTGAGGAAACAATTCTTTAAAGTCTATCCTCTTTGATTTAAAACATGTTTAAAGTATTTAGACGTAGAAACTTAGAATAATTAAAATTAGAAAGAATGAACACATTTGTGTCTGATTATTGTATTTCTTTAGCAATGACGTCACATGATATTTTCTCAAAGTAGATATATAAATTAGGCAATTAAATGTTTTCTATCTATTCTATCATTTAAACTAATAGCCTATATTTGAAAATCGATTTAAATGGATCAATTCCATATTTTATTTTTACTCCAATATGGTTACTATATCCTGGACTTCTAGTCAGATGACCTTGGTTTAAGTCTGGACGCAGACACTTATTAACTATGAGATTATGAGCAAGATATTTAATCATTCAAGGACTATTTTCCTTGTCTCTAATATGTGGGCAATATTTATACCATCCATTTCACAATGTGGTAAGGAAAATATTTTGTCAATCTTTAAGCATTAACTTATGTAAGCAAATAACCTAGTTGGGATCAGCACTGCAATTATCAATACCCAGGAAAACCTCATTATCTGATACAGAATTTGTAATCTAAGTCACTATCATCAATGGCATATTGTATTGCAACTGATGTACATGGTACCTCTGAGGAACTTTCTGGTTTCTGGCAAGGATTCTTTAAAACTAAATCCTTCTAATTCACAGAAACCACCACAACGTAGTACAGAGGGAAGGCTCTCATCTTTGAGCAAAAGGACTTAGGTTCAAATCTGAGTTTTTGATTTTTGATTGTATGATCTAGGATAAGTCACAACATCTCTAGACCTGCCTTGCTTCATCTGTAGAATGATGGGATTGATTTAGGTGGTCTTTCCAGTGTGAATCTGCAATGTTATTACATGATTTTTTGCATTAGTAACAAAAATTTTAAGTACATATGCAGTTCTAACACATGGTATCTGTGGAACCTTAAGTACTTAAGTAGAACCTAACTGGGCTTTGGTTCCATCATCTGTAAAATGAGAAGATTCTACTGTGTCAAGGGGGGGGGGAGGAGAAGAGTATCACTGATTTTGGAGTCAGAGATCATGTGATAACACCTTGCTTCCAATATTATCTCTGTGAAGCTGGGTATATCATTTAACTATTCTGGTCTTTAGTTTCCTCAATTACAAAATTATGGAGTTAAATTAGGAGAACTTTGAGGTCTTTCTAGCACTAAATTTATGAAAAATGATCCTGTCTATTTCCTCAACTTAATCATATGCTCTGTGACATACTCCTAGAACATGGGCTCTTTATGTCCCTAAAAGCATCTAACATGATGGTAGGAATATAATGACTATGCATTGCCATTATCCAAGATATAACTTTGAAACTAACAAGGAGGCAAATAGAGAGCTCTTCAAACATAGGAATTGCTAAGACAGCCTCACCTAACAAAGGCTGGCAATCCCATAGCAGGGCTAGAGAGCAGGCAAATCTGACAACTGGACATTTAGACATAAGAGAGTTGGGGTTCGCAGAGGATGTTAAAATACAAGAGTAGGCAGATATTCTTCTCCAGATTGCACTCCAGACTTCTACAGTGCCCCCCGCTTTTCATCCTAAAACTTCACTCCAACCCTAATTGGAATATACACACTGAAAATATCCTCTGCACCTGTAGTCCATCTCTCTCTTTAAAATGCTCCACTTAGAGCCTGTATTTAAGAAGAGCACTCTGTCTGGTTGGATCTCATTCCTCATCATGTTGCCCACCAAACTTTCTCTACTATACCTTTGTATTAAGTATCTTTGTCTTTCTATCCCCTCATCCACTCACCTTTGCTCATTTCCTTATATATTTTATATATTTTCCTCTCACCCCACCCTACAAATGAAAAATCCTTAAAGACAAGGTCTCTCTTGATTTCTTTTTTTGTATTCCCAAATAGTACAATGTTTCACACGGAGCAAGTGCTTAATAAATGCTTCTTCTCATTGTTATTGTCATATTCAAGGTAAGACTCATGTTTGGGGTCAACCAGTTAAAACGTGGGGATCTTTTAACTGTCTCTAATAAAGCCAAAAAAGCAACCCCCTTTGGTTTTCCAAGAAATTTTTGTCAGGTAGCTATGGTACCCAGCTGAGCAGGGTACAGTAAGTACAGGACTGAACAAATTAATAAATAAAATAATAAAACAGTGAACAGTGAACCTAAAGTCAGGTGATGATGGATCTTGACAATCATCATAATGAAAACTGAAAACACTAGGAATACTTATTGTGAAATGAGATGGAAGGAAAGCACTGAAGTTGTACAGATTTTCAGCTTTCCATTGGTGGGAAACTACGAACTCAGCGGAAAATAAATCTGCAGGAAAGTTTAAATGCATACTACTCCTACAATTGCTATTAGAAAACTTTCCCTCTAAAGGTCCCAGAGTGGTTACTAATAAAGTAATTGACCAAAATACCAAAAATGTAATTTGCCACTGAGAGTCAAGATTTAAAACCTGGAGAGGTGTTGCAGCCAGCTTTAAATAATGGCAAAGAGATCACAAATAAGAGAAAGAGAAGCATCAGTTTATCAGGAAGTGAGTAAGTCTTAAAATGCAGGGTCAATGATATAAAAAGAGAATACTAAAGCTGAGGCAAAATAAACCATATGCATGGAATATAAGCCATACAGAATCTCAGAAGCCATCTAGTACAACTGATATCTGAAACAAAACCCCTTCTATGACACAGCTGATAAATTCTCATTTGGTGTTTGAATGAAGGCCTCTAGAAAAGAATGCATTACTTTCTATGATGGCCCAGTACCACTTATTGATAGCACTATTAGAAAGATTTCCCTTACAATCAAACCTAATTTTCTCTGCAACTTCCACCCATTCTTCCTAGTTCTGCCCTCTGGGGCCAAGCAGAATGAGCCAAATCACTCTTCTACATGACCACCCTTCAAATTCTGGAAGACACAGCTCAGTTTTCTGTTCTCCAAACTAAACATCTTCACTTGATTCTATCAATCTTCATATGGCATGCCTTGCCTTTTATCATTCATATTAATCCCTCCGGATAGATTCTGGCTTATTAATGTATTTCTTCAAATGAGGCACAAAAAACTGAATATAATCCCCAAATCTTTGCAGATCAGGACCAAGGATAGTGAGACTATCAGTTCCCTAGACATGAATATTATATCTCTCTTAATCCACAATAGGATCTCCTTTGCTGTTGTTCCTGTCTTTGTCTGTCATAGCATATTGTAGACTCACCTTGACTTTGAAATTCACTAAAAATCTCATATTTTTAAAATAAATGCCTATTTTATCATTTTACAATAGTATTATGCTTATAAAAATAATTTATTAAGCTCAAGTTTAGGTTTTACATTTATAACTATTAAATTTTGGTTTATTTGATTCAGCCCAATTTTCTGGCTAGTCAAGATATTTTTTTAATCCTGACACCATCTTTTCAGGACTATATCATCTGCACACTTGATAAGCATGTCATGTGTGGCTTTATTCAAATCTGATAAAAGAATGTTTAATAGCATAGAGCCAAGGATGAGTCCCTAAGGCACTAGACACCTCCCTGCTAGCTTATACTGTCCCATTAATTACTGCTCTTTGTACCTCTGAATTTAGCTAACTAGTGTAATCTAGTCCAAATCTGTCCAGCTCAATTTATCAACTAAAATAATATGAAAGACTTTATCAAAGGTCAAGTTGAAATCAAAGTAAATCAGCATTCGTTTATATTTAGATAGTTTACATATATTATATACATACATATATTATTAAGTTTGTTTATATATAGCTATACAGTTTACATGTTCATACTTATTTGACCTATATGTTGATATTTACATATTTATAAAGATCATGGCATTTCTTGATCTTCCATTTGTCTGATATCCTTGTCAAAAAAAAAAAAGAAATCAGGTTTGTCTGGATCTGCTTCTGATGAGGCTTTTCTGGATCTTTGGGATCATTGTTTGCTTTCTATCAATTGTTTACTTATTGTTTACTATCAATTGTTTACTTATTGTTTACTATCAATTTAATACTCCTTTTTAGAATTACAACAGGAATCAAGGTCAAGATCATGACCTATAGTTTACAATCCTACGATCTTCCCTTTTTCTTTAATTGTAGCAACATTTGCCTTTCTTCTATTCTGTGTACATTTCTGTCATTCTTTCAGAGATCATTGACAGCCACACTATCCACTAATTTAGTGCATTGAGATCCAATTTGCATATGTCTTTTTCAAATTCAAGTTGCCCGATGAATGTCTGGTATACCCACAAAGTCTTCATAGGCGCCTCACCCTTTTCAATCCTATAAAAATTGTCTTCTTTTTTCTTCAAGATTTTATTCTTAAAAGCTTCCTACCCATCCTGGGCCAATTTCTCTTCTGGCATTTTATTCTACATGGCAGATATTCACTCAGTTCATGAAGGCCATGTCTTTTAGCTTGATTTTTCTTTTCTTTTAAAGTGATATGAGTTCAGATTAGTTATGTTTTCTGAAGTAAAACTGATACATTTTCATTGTATTTATGTTGGACAGATTCAAAAGAAGGTATAGCAAGGATTGTGGAATAATAAATTGTCATCAGCAATATCTTACCAGGTTCAAATACTGGTCCATAACATCTTCTACCACAGATGAAGACAGGATGACACAACAAAATACCAAACAGTCATATACAAAATACCTGAAAACCCTGGGAAAAGCTCTCCTGAAATAGAACATAGTTATGTTTTCTGTATTTGTAATATTATTCAATACTTTAAGAACTACTCATTAAATATCTACTGTGTATCAGGTATCATATGAGTTCTGCAGTTAAAAAGGAGAATAAAATCCTCCTCTTAGAAAGCCTATATTCTATAGGGCTGGTAAAGTGAGATGGACACAGAAGTAAAATAAATTAGAATAAGAATGTAGGAAAAAGGAAAATATAACAATGTAATATGAGATCTGAGATGGATAAAATCTCTTCCAATTGGGAAGATCAGAGAAAACTTCCTGGAGGAAATGGTACATGAATTAGAGAATGAGTAAACACAGAAAAAGTATTTTCAGGAGCTTACTATGCATCAAGCATTGTGAAAAGGGTAGAGGATACAAATAATGAAGAAAATTGTCCCTAATCTCAATAAGGTTACAGTCTCATGTGGAAGACAAAATATATAATAGAAAGATTTTGCCCAGGGAAGGGAGTGATGATCTGGGAAGTCACAAAGCTGATGAGTGGAAAAATAAACCAGTAAACTGACAAAATCTTTCTGGAAATCATGATAGTATTCATTTGATTACAGTTCTCAGAGAAAGCGGTATAAAGGGAGGGAAGGAGAAAGCAGGAAAATATTTGAGTGAAGAGGAACCTGCACATTGAACTGAGTGGGTTGAATTGGTGCTAAACTGAAGGAGCTTCAATAGATAGTGATAAGAGTGATGTATTTCAGGGTAAAGATACAAAGGCAGGAAAGATAGGTTCATGTTCAGAAAACGGTGAGTAATCCGTTGGGGCTCAAGCATAGAGTACAAAAGAAGTACTACTGTGAAAATAAGTCTGGAAGGGCAGGCTGGAGCCAAGCAATGGGTTTGTTCAATTATTAGAAAAAGGAGTTTGGATTTATTCCATAGGAAAAAAAAACTCATTTAATGGTTTTTATTTTAATTAGAGAAGTGATTTATTCTGGGCAGGATAAATTAGAAGAAAACAAGGAAACCAATAAATAGTGCAACAGGTGTAGTCTCCTCCTCAGTCTTCCAAGGTCTGAGACATCTCCTTGGGGAAAAGGAGTTTATGTTCACTATGGATTTTGGAATGAACATATATGAAACCTTGCACCTGCGTGAGGTTTGGGAACAACAAGAGACAGGTAGACAGATAGAGGAGAGACTATTTGAGTGAGACCAGATGTCTACCAAAGCAGAAGGCACATCAGAAACCAGAAAGGTAACCAGAATGGATGAAGTAGAAGCAGTCATAGACTTTTCCCCTATTGGCTGAAAAAGTAGAGCTTGTTTTTTCCCCTAGAGCTTTCTACATCTTTCACATGGATCTGCCATTGTGCAATCATGGTTTTTATTGATTTATTTTATTTTAGATGGGGTTTATTCTCCATTGTTTTGCCAAGCATAACTGTGAATACCAACTTTGTTTGCTGGGAAGTGGAGGTAGGCAGTTCTAAAGAGTGTTTTCTATTTTACAAAATCCATAATCTGGAACTTCAATCCTAACTTGCTTTTTAGGGGCATATTCATGAGGTAAACTCCCGAAGGCAGAATTGAGACATAATTTAAAGTTTTCTTTCTGTCTGCCTCTCATAGACATGCCTTTCATTTCTATAGGTTCTGGTTATCAGGTGTGGCTCATTATTGAAAGAAGGGATGATGGATGAGTGAGAGAGACAGAGACAGAGAGACAAAGACCAACAGAGACAGAGACAAAGGCAGAGAAACATCAACTGCCTGAACCTCAAGTCCCAGGGAAGTACAACATCTCCCAGACCACCAGCCCTACTTCTTATCCGGCCTCTCTACTAGCATTATCCATCGATGTTACCTCTGGTGAGAGTGAACTTACTAACCCAGCTACCAATGGTGGCACCAGTTTCTCAACCAATTCAAGGACAAGTCAACCCACATAAAATATCAAGTGTCCTGAGGGAGAGATAGGAAGTGGAATTTGTCAAGGGAATCACTACTACTACTACCTTGAATATCTCCTCCCCTTAGACTCTGGCAAAAGCAGTCCAGCACTCTACACCTAAAAATCTGAGAAAAGCAGCATCCTTCTTCCATCTCTGACCATTGGCCCATGTTTCAACTCAGTCTCCATAGTCATACCAGCTATCACCTATCTGAACTGCTATCTATAGATATTAGGTAAACTCAAGTACCCTGGGAATATCAGTATGCCTTTCCCTTAGCCCACAGATGTCAAACATGCAGTAGACTACATACACTCCTAAGCATGCCCGAACTAGATGTAATGGTAATCAACTTGTTTGATATTTAGGGCTAAATAGATCAGATACTTAGGGCTAAGTAGATCATATACTTAGGGTTAAGTAGATCCTAGTGACTTAGGGCTAAGTATAGAACTCTGTCCATTGGTGAAAAGGTGTGAATTC
>CM053596.1:252237197-252250976 GCA_028646575.1 Pseudocheirus occidentalis
AATCCAATCCAAGAACTATTTGTTAAATGTCAGCTTAACAGTCAACAGTCAGTAGGTCAACAAGCGTTTATTATATTCTAACTCGGAAAGGGCCCTGTGCTAAGGCCAAGTGAAGGCCTGCTAGCTCTAGGTGAAATCATGGAGTTTCCTTTGTCTCTATTGCCACTTTCTATCCTCTCTAATCTGTGAAGGAAACTAGATATGTCTATTGATGAAAGTGTATGTGCGTGTATGAACATTGATGCATGTGTAGATATTTGTGAATATGTATTTATCCATATGTGTGTAATAATAGCTAACATTTCTATCAGGCTTACTGCCAGGCACTGTGCTAAACACTGTATAATTAGTATATAATTTGATGCTCACAATAACCCAGGAAATAAGTGCTATTATTATTACTATTTTACAGATAAGGTAACTGAGGCAAAAAGAGGTTAAGTGACTCACCTAGGGACCCACAGCTACTAAGCATCTGAGGCTAGATTTGAACTGGATATGCGTATACACTTGTATGTGTATGTGTATCTATATTTATATGTGTGCATGTATATACTTATCACATATATACACATATGTATGTGTGCATATAAATATATGTGTATATTCTTATTTTCTGCATTTTCTTTTTTTTAATACAGGCTGATGCCCTGACTTCTACTTGACTGCCCTTTATGTCTCCCTCCTACAACATAAATTTTTGTCACAGATTTTCTTCTACCTCTCCCTTCTTTATATCTCCCCCCTACCTCATTCTGCCCTTACCCCTTCTCCCTCATTCTCTCCCTCCACGTCTAGCTTTCTTTACATATGCTTGTATTGTGACTCCACCCTATTCCTTTTAACATTCCATTTTTATTTTAGAACACTCTGCATTCTGCTGGGTTGGGTTTTGTTCCTCTCTTGCAATTGCCCATGTCCATTGACATTGTTGGCTTAAAGACTTTTGAATGCATTAAAAAAAAAAACTTTGATAATTTGCCCAGATTTGGGGGAAAGGTCAATCTGAAATAATTAAGTCTTAAAAATAGAGCTTTAAAAAGAAATGCCATTTTCTTACTTTTGAGCACAGAAAATAACTATGGATGGAGAAATGGTGAGGAGGACTTTTTATCCTTTTTCTAAACACTTGTCAGACACATATGTGCTAACCAAATTGTCAGGCATAGTGGAAATGAATGAAAAGCAGTTAATAAGTGTTTATGATATACTTATCTCTGGATATATAAATATAAAAGCATGATAGTCCACATACCCAAGGAGCTTACATTCTAATTGATCTAACAACCTTAAGCGTTGTGATGGTTATGGAAGAGCACTGGGAAACAAGAAAAGTACAAATGGAATTGGGATAGAAAAGACAAAATAATAAATTGACAAAACCCTTTTAGAGGCAAATGTCCTATTAATATGATTACTGATCTCTGAGTAAAAGGAACAAAAGTGTAGGAGTGGGAGACTAGAGGTATGTATACTGAGGCCAGGTGAAGAGAAAGTTATATGTTCCCAAGGAATGACTAGCCTAGTGACTGCTCCTCCCAGACATGGCCCCTGGTTTGGAGAGTAGATCAGTAGATTGTGGCAGAGTAGGAGAGGGCCTAGTGAAAAGGAGGCTTCACAATATCCCAAGAAGTATAGGATCAAGTAACTTTGATCTTCCCAGTCATTCCTAGGGATTGAAGTATTGGACAAGGTTTCTTCCATCACTGAGATCCTATGATATTATGATTGAAGCCCACAAAGAATCTTTTGAGAAATATGACCAAGATCAATAAAATCACCATTGACTTCACCACATGCATACACACACACACAAACACACACACACACACATACACACACACACCAGCACCACCACCACCACCACCACACTATCTCACCCCACTCCACACCAGCACACTGAATTTCCAAAGCCAAAGAGAAACATAAACTTGAAAAATTGAATCTTAGATTTGCTGGAGTGTTCAAAGGTCATTTAGTCCCATTTCCTAACCACTACATATACGTCCCCTGTGATAATCCTAACAAATATGGCCTTTAGCAATAAAAGGTATCCCAGAGCTAGACAAGACTAAGCTTTGAACAGCCCAACTACTTTCTCTAGTATGACCCAATTATCAATCTCTGGTCCCAACTTCTTTCAGAGTTCAAAATAAGATTCAATCATTTCAGATTTATCTCATTCTTTTTGTGACCCCATTTAGGGTGTTCTTGGCAGAGATACTGAAGTGGTTTGCCTCAGGAACTGAGGCAAATAGGGTAAAGTGACTTGCTTAGGGTCACACAGCTAGTAAGTATCTGAGGCCAGATTTGAACTCACAAACAGGATTATTCTTGAATCCAGACCTGGCACTCTATCCAATGTGTTACCTAGTTGCCCCTACCTGAATAAGAACGCTCTCTATAACAACTTTAATAAGAATCTACTGTCTCCTAAGGCAGTTCATTCCACTTTTTCTAATCAAAGTTATGCGAGTAAGCATACTTTTCAGTTTAATCTACATTATTAACATTTTCTACATTACTTTCTTAAATCAAGACAATCAAAAGTCTCAAAACTAAACATTTCTATCACCTTCAATCAGTCCTCAGCCAGATTGTTGTTTGATATAAAAAAAAGATATAGGTACAGCAATATGTAGCAAAGTTAAATTTCTCTCAAGCCAAAATAGCTTCAATGCAACAACAGAGTTAAAAACCTAGAGATATAGTGGATCAAAAACTGGCCCTGGGGAAAATACAAACTTGAGATGAGTCTCTGTCTCTGGGCTCACAAAGTCTCCTTGAGGAATCTGTCACAAAGACAGATAACTATAATACATAATATCATGATATTATATTAGAGAGGTGCAAAACAGACCGAAATGGGAATTAGAAGCCAGGAGCATCACAAGGGGAAATGATAGCCATAAAGGATCTCTTGACATGATCAGTAAAAATGTTACGGTAAAAGATGTGATGCCATCATGGTAGACCAGTTTCCCTCCAACTTTCAAACAAAATATGTTTGTGTTGAGGGTAGAGATGTGTTCATGGATATACCAACTTTTATCCCTCCTTACTACTGGGTTCTATAAACTTGACCGCATTTTTTTTAATTTTAGGCGATTTTTTGTTTCTTAAGGTGTCAAACAGTATGGCACAATGTATTACAATATAACATTTGGTGGCATCAGCACTTCTGGCCACCAGTCTTTGCCTGGAATATGCTGAGGAAGGACTAATAGGGTGGTACATATTCCTTTGGTTATCCATATGTGTGGATTAATTTCCTATAAGAATAATTTGGAGAAATCCTTGATTCTCTCAAAAGCCATAGAATCATTGGGGCACTACTGATAAGGAATATCCCTGCCCTATCACTTAGGGAGAGAAATGCCTAGTGACTTTTTCAAGGTTGAAGTCAATAACATTCTCTTAGGTAAATGTTGTCAGACAGCTCTTCAGTCAATAAATATTAATTTATTGTAAAGAATAAGCAAAGAACTAGTATCATCCAACTGTCTACTATGTTCAAGACATTGTGCTAAATGCTGAGCATACAAACATGAAAAGGAGATATTTCCTACCCTAAAGGACATTACAATATAACGGAGAGAAGCAGAACACAGTAGGAAGTTGAAAATATGTTAGGAAAGAAGAGAAGGTGCCCAGGGTGAGGACATGATGGACAAGTCCAAAGGAGCACAGCTGATGGCTATAGAAGAGATGGCTGATCTGGGAACCTTCCTTCAATGGAAGTTTGGGGGAACAGCAATTTGTTCCATGCTCTAATCAGAAGGTCAGAGGGTACTTATGATATATGAATAACAAGGCTGAAGCATCAATTTGATGATGAGATTCCTAGGGCCACAATGGAAAAGTCCAAAGGACCAAAGTTGGCTTCATTATCCATTCTCTGTCCTTGATCTCATGAAGTATTCTGATAGTCTTCAGATTGACCAAGTGAAGTCAGTGGCATTATTTACCAAGTGCTAGGGTGAACAACATTGTTCTAATTAATCATTATTCATTTGTTAGGGTGCAATATGTAAAAGTGAACTAAGCCAGGGGTGGGGAACCTGTGGCCTAGAGGCCCTTAATAAAATTATTTGTTCCATATAACTTGGACTCAATCAAAATGCCGCTTGAGGACCTAAAGGGCCACACATGGCATCAAAGCCACAGGTTCCCCACCCATGAACAAAACTTACAATTTTTATAGAAAATTCTGGGGTTTTCTCCCTGATATGACAACTACATTCTAATCAAGGGTGTGTAGCAGATAAAACTATCAAACTTCTAATTCTTCCAAATAATTCTTAGCCAAAATGAAGCATTCCAGGTCCTAAAAAGAGCTTCACCAGTGTAATTGCCCTAGATTTTAACTCCAGAAATAATCAAGGAGAGATTTGGATTCTGTACTATCTACGAAACTAACCATGTATGTCTGTTACTAGACTGTATTCAATACCTGAGTAGACAGCATCCCAAGGAAAAACAACAGTATCATCCAACTGGCTGATATGAACAAAATTGACTCTTCTTAAATAAACAATCTGAGTTCAGGGGAGAAACATTTTTTCATCCTCTCCACTCTATCCTTTTCACTTCCTCTACAGTCTTGTAATGATTCAACATCACTCAATTGAATTCAACAAACATTTAATGAGCACTTTCTGTTGCAAGACTCTGTGATTCTTTCTGTACACTTAAAGATCCATGTAAAGATAATACTGAGAAGCAAATTAGCCTATGAACATGTCCTTATTGAAATTTTCTTTCTAGTCTTTGTTATCTCTTTCAATCAGGGACTATTTCTTATATATCTGTTGTGTTTGTGCCCAGCAGTTCATGGCTCCAAGTAGACAATTGTTAAATACTATGTGACTGAGTTCTGTAAAGCTGGGAAAAGCACTAACCACTCTGAACCTCAGTTTCTTCATTGGTTACATGTGGGAATTGGATGAGATGCCCACCAAGGTCCATTCCAGCTCTAAATTTATGCTCCTATTATTGAGAAATGCATGTTCATCCAATTAGATGGCTGCAAAAGCATGTATCACTGATTTTGTTTATTTTTTAGCAAAAAACACAGCCAAAGGAATAAAGTTGCCCAATGCCCTTAAGGGGGGGAGGAATTTTTTCAGTCACTTTTAGTCATGTCCAACTCTTCATGAACCCATTTGGGGTTTTCTTGAGAAAGGCACTGGACTGCATTTTGTCATGTCCTTCTGCAGCTCATTTTACAGAAGAGGAAACTGGAGACAAATAGGGTTAAGTGACTGTCCAGGGTCATATAGCTATCTGAAGTATCTGAATTGTAGGGAAAGCTCCTTTTGTCTAAATTTTCACATTCTCCAATAGGCTTAGTTTTATTCCAAGATGCTGCTGGGTCTTCTTGTCACTGCCTTCAGCCACATTACTGGCTGAATAGCAATCAGAAACAAAACCACAACTAACCAGGCTGAAACTGTGCCTGACTTAAAGTTCAGGTGACAAGGATGAGGACAGCTCCAGGGAACTCTGGGAAAAGAATCCCTGCCAGATCTAACGTACTTCTCTTTTGACATTCAACTCCTCACTCCCCATAAAAGCCATGAAGGCTTGTCAAGGTCACAGTGGTACCTAAGTATGAAAGAATACATCTGACTGCCAAAGGACTCACCCTTAGGGGAAGAAGTGGTAGAACTGATACGATTTATGAGAATACAGAAATCACATGTAGTACAATAACTAAGATCTGTTTCTCTGACACGTACCTTGAAACCTCAGGCTCCCTGACATCAACATTGTCCAAGGTGACTTTCAGGAAACAAAAAGAAATGTACGAACATCTGGTAGGGGATGGTACAATAATGAGAAAGTACAGGGAATGACTAGCAGCAGATCTGAAAGTGCCATTCATAAAGAACTCATCAAAGAGGCGAAAGGTATCTGGAGTTATTAAGAAAAGTACAGGGAGAGCAGATAACTCAAGAATGATTAATAGAATATCCTACTGTTACAGATTCTATGATTCAATCTAAACTAGGAAGTTTTTAAGGTCAAGGTGAATAGAGTAAAGCTACTGTGGATGCAGTGTGAAATCAGAAAACAAAGGGATGAAGAAGAAGTGAATAACTAAAGAAAGGAATTAGAGGGTCTCTGAATGGTGGTGACAACATGGTACCATGGAATGAATATTGGACTGAGATTTCAGAGACCTGTTTAGTAATTTTGACTCAGCTTTTAGTTTGTATGACAGTGGGCAAGCCATAAACTCTCTGTCTTTCAGTTTCGCTATCTGAAAAAGATGGGATTGGAATAGATAATATTGGAGGTTCTTCAAATCTGTGGTTTTAAATCATCATCTTGAATTATATATGTTTTTCATATTGAATTTTACTGGATGAAGAAACTAAGTTGTTGGATGTTTCAGGGACTGAAATAAAACAGGAAACCAGAGAAATGAAAATTTAAATTTGCTCATATATAGCATATATAAAATGTATTTGATTTTATTATATTTTTATGACTTAAGGGTGACTTTCCATTTATAAACATAGATTGAAGGCACATGGGTATCTACACACACAAACGCACGTATGAATACATGTCTATAGTCAAGCCTCAATTATTTAGCATCATCTGGGGATGAGATGATGTGGACAGATGACTTTTCAAAGTAGCTGACATTTTTAAACTTTTAAATACTGAAATGTCTTACATTCTTTTTATTGAGAGTTTTCTAAATTGAAATATACTTCTCTGCCTTCTACACCAGAGTGTATCCAATATAATATATTCCATTTAAAAGGACTATCCTACGGTACAATTGTTATAGTTTGATTGTTATACATAATATATACATGTATGTATGCATGTATGTATGTGTAAATGCATGTATATACATGTATATTGTGTGTATGTCTTGTGACCCCTCTTTTTTTTGCTTTCTTTTGAGGGGCAATTGGTGTTAAGTGACTTGTCCAAGGTCACATGGCAGTAAGTGTTAACTGTCTGAAGCTGTATTTGAACTCGGGTCCTCATGACTCCAGTGCTGGTGCTCTATTCACTGCACTACCTAGCTGCCCCATTATGTATATGTCTTTATGGATTTAGGTGAAGAGATAAGCTTAGGAAGTATGGAATAGAGAGTTAAATGGATGTTGGCCACAAAAGTAACCCTGGCATTTGTTTCTTTAAAAAACATCCTTGATATCTGTTTGATTTGGATCATTTCCCTCCTTTTCATGAAGGAAAAGTAGAAAATGTACAATTTTCATGGGACCCTAGGCAGTATAATGTGACCAGCTTCATAAAAAATTAAGGACTGAATGAAAGACTGAAGCAAGCAAGTGGTTGTCTTGCCTTCCAAAATGCACCCCTTCTTCACTGTTGCTATTGGCAATTCTATGATTTATCAACAATATTCAAAATATCACCTATTATTTCTGCATCAATAGACTAACAACAAATCATAAACATCTGTTTTTGAGTTTACACCTAGGAAAGGAGTGTCATTCAGTACAAAGAAGGTTGTTCCTTGGGATCAATCTCTGATCCAACTCTCACTAACTGTGTGGCCTTGAACAACTCATTTTATTGCTCAAAGTCTTAGTTTCCTCTTCTGTTACACTTGGATAACAATACCTATAGTATTTCCCTCATAAGTTTCTTGTGAGGAGAATGCTTTATAAGCCTTCAACAACATTCTATAAATATAAATTATTACCAGGCCCACACTCCCATCTCATTACCACAATTTGTTTATGAAGTATGAAAGAAAAATATCCCTGAGCAAGTCTCTGTGTCAAGATATTTTTAAAGTAATTTACTCCAAAAACAGAAAATTAACTAGGAATTTTCATACCTGAGGTAAGTACCACAAACAGTGACTGAGGCAAGTACCAAGAAGAATGGCCACGATTTAGTCATGTGCTGCACAGTAGGCAAGGGGATACTTCCCCATGGAGGAATAGAGAATCCCAAGAATACTAGACTAAGGCTTTGATATTGAGAGGGGAGAAGACCAGGGTGGGGCAGGGGAACATGTCAAAGCAGCAGCCTCTGGTGTTTTTCTGTTTTAACTGTTCTTTCTAACTAAGTGCTAAGCTATGTCTTCTCAATCAAGAGGCAGTGAGTAGAATGTTAGGCCTCGATTGAGGAAAATCTGAGTTCAAATCCAGCCTCAGATACTTACTAATTGTGCAACTCTAGGCAAGTCATTTAACCTCTCTTTCTGCTTCAGTTATAAAATGGTGATGATGATAGAACATACCTCTTTGGGTTGTCATAAGGATTAAATTAAATTATGCTTAGCACAGTGCCTGATACATAGCAGGTACATAATAATTGTTTATTTCCTCCCTTTCTTCTTCCTGCCAAAGGACTATAAGAATTTGGCACAAGAAGATAATTCTCAGTCATTATACCAAGTTACAACTCTATCCAAATTCATAAATTTTTCATGACACTTCTGCAAAGGATTGAGTACAACAGTGTGGCATCAGTGAATAGAGGACCTCCATCAGAGTCAGGAAGACTTGAATTCAAATCCTGCCTCTAACATACACTAGATAAGTGATCAAATTAATTAGCCTCTCAGTACCTCCATATTGCTCTCTCAGGTCAATTACAAAGTAGGTGCTTATTTGCATTGATGGAAGGAGTTTCTGACAGGACATTCCTATGCCAACAAAATCACAAGACTGGTCCAAACTTCTACACATATGGCATTAGGTCATAAATTTCCTTCAAAGTATCCTTGATATTTGACTTTTAACTATTTTCATACATGAAAACATTCAATATTGCATCACTGGTGTTCTGAGAGTCCACATAATGAATTAAAGTTCCAATGAAATTTCTTTTTTCAAAACAGAGAAAACAGAATATTGTTTTGACTAATACTCAGTAAATATGGTCAGTAAATAAGGTAATACTGGAAAGTAAAAATTATGTCCAGAGATTCCTTGGGGTTAACTCTATAATTACCTAACAATTATAATCCTTACGTAAGACTATGTTCCTGAAATGATCTTTCACTAAAGTACAAACTGATAGGGAAAAAAATTATTGCTCTTTATCAATCACTGCATAGCTTTGTGTAATTCAAACAATAGATTAATGGTGTGACATAAAACCAACGTGTCATGCTCAATTCCTCACTCTCTCACTCTCTACATCCAATCTGTAGCCAAGGCCAATTTATTTCAATTGCAACTTTGCCTAAATATCCCTTCTCATCTTCTGTAACATTGCAACCCCTCTAGTGCAAACCATTATTACTTCATGCCTGGACTATTGCAATAGCCTACTGTTGGTCTGCCTGTCTCAAATCTCTCCCCATGCCAATCTATTCCCCATTCAGTCACTAAAGTGATTTTCCTACAGTGCAGATCTTATTGTGTCACCCTCTCTATTCAATAAATTCTGGTGGCTTCCTCTAGCTTCTAGAAGTAAGTCTAAAATGCTCTGTTTGGCATTCAAAGTCCTTCATAATCTTGTCTTCTTACATCTTTCTCTCCATCATGTACTCTTGAATCCAATGATGCTGATCTCCTTGCTGGTCCACGAATAAGACTCTCCATCTCTCAACTCCTGGTATTTCCTCTGGTTGTCCTTTATTCCTGAAATGCTTTCCCTCCTCATTTTACCTACTAGTTTCTCTAGGTTTCTTTAAATTCCAACCAAATTTCATCTTCTACAGAAACTTCTCTTACTTACACTGCCTTCCCTCTTTTATTTAATTTTTATTCATCTTAGAGTTTGCTAGTGTGTGTGTGTGTGTGTGTGTGTGTTCTTGTTTTTGTAGCTCCCATGCTTAGCACAATATCTGGTACATAGTTGGTAGTTAATAGATGTTTATCAACATCTTTGAAAGCTTTAAGATAATCATAAGAACATATATTTAGAGAGTAAGGGTACTGAGCAGTTATTTAATCTCATGTGATCATTTTACAGATGAGAAAGCTGAGTGCCACGTAGGTTAAATGGCTTGCCCAAGATTACACAGGACGCATACTGTGGAGTCAGGATTTAACACAGGTCTTTGGTATCCAAATTCAGTGCATGTGATACTTCTCGATGATAGAATTGTCCAATCATTCTTTTTAAGTGATCCTGAAGCATTAGCACATAGAACAAGTGATCCACTTTTATATTGTTTAAGTCTAGAAATATATATTGTTTAAGTTTGATTAGAGAGAATTACTTCCTTTGCTATACTCCTTACAGCATGAGGGAACTGTCCGGCAATGATTTCCACCACAAACTGGAAAGTGAATAAGCAGGTGCTAAAACCCCACACTGGGGCAGCTAGGTACCAGAGTGGATAGAGTGCTGTGTCCAAATTCAGGAAGATTCATTTTCCTTAATTCAAATCAGTCTCAGACTACTATTAGCTTTGTGACTCTGGGCAAGTCACTTAACCCTGTTTGTCTCAGTTTCCTCATCTGTGAAATGAGCCAGAGAAGGAAATGGCAAAGCACTCTAGTGTCTTTGCCAAGAAAACTGCAAATAAAGTCACAAAGAATTGGACACAACTGAAATGGCTCAACAAAAAACAAAACACTTTTGTTTGCAAATAAACTGAGTGCTATTAACTCCCTGAAATCTATACAGAACAAAGACCTTCTCTTTCATCCTAATACTGAATTCTTCACCCTGTCCTCCAGACACTTTTTGCTATACTTTGTTTTATCCTGGTGCCAAGCTGTGATCCAGATACCACATTCTGCAACTGGCACCAAAGTTCAGCACCTGGTATCTCCATGAATATTTCCAGCTTAACCTGACCAGTCCAATATTTCTGACATCTCCTTGCCTGGGAATACTTTACTTTGAGCTTTCCTTGATCTGTGACCAAAGATGTATCAATAAATATTGGTCCTGTGTCCCTCCTCCTCCATCTCCTATCCTCCTCCAACCAAAAGCATTTGATTGACTGGAATCTTTAGGAGCAGAAATTGGAAAACATTAGTCAAAACACTCATCAGCACTGGAAAATCATCCAAAGGATAGGCTTTGTTTAGGAATGAGCAATGTGAAGAGGACAAAAATCCTGATGGGATTGCGTGGCTTGCTAATCATTTTTCCATAAGCTTTCTAATGTTGCATTTCATCTAGCCCAAAATACGAATTGAACTCTGTATGAATTGCATTTCCTTATAATTCATACTAAGGCATAAATACGTGGCATGATATATTTTACTGAGTATAGGTTTCCAGGGGTATAGGAACAACAGATAGGAAGGTGAAGAAGGAGTGATAAGAGCACAGACAATGAAAGTTGGAAGTATTTGTGATCCCTTTTCCCTCTTACACATTTCAAGAGCCACCACTCATTTCAAATCTGTACACAGGAAATGAAGTTCAGCCACTCACTTCTTGGTGTGAATTTAATAATATGTCCCTTCTCAAGGATAATTTTATTTGAAAATCTTATCCATAATTTTGGAAAGAAAGTATTTTCCTATTTCTAAAGGAATTTTAGACATCAACATGTACACAGGAGAGATGTTTTAATGTAAGAAACACTTCCCAAAGTCACTGAAATTATAGCACAAATGTGGTGCCCTCTCTACCTCTATATGAGATCAGCTCTTTGCCAAATTTCTCATCCATAGATTAACTTATGTTCCTATCTTTAGTCTTTTCTCAGTCTTGCATGCTTTCATTTCCTCCTCTCCACTGAGTATAGGTTTCACAAAATCCCACCTGAGCTGAGTTTAAGAAAAGATTTTCATTTGCAACTACTATATTTATGAAGTGTCACATCTTTCTGAGGATTTTTGTCAACCTGGTTACAAAATTTCTGTGTCATGGATTATTTTGAAGTTTCACAAAATGTTATTATTCTTTGGTGAGAAAAGTAAGCATCCACCTAGAGAGCATGAATGACAAGAAGGGACATTTACAAAACATTATTGTTTAAAACTGCATGAAATTTTAATAATAGTCTCTATTTGGATACAGATATGGCAAAGAAAAATAAAATTTTGAATGGACAATAATACAGAGAGGTAAAATTGTAGATCATGTCTAAAATATCCATTATTCTGATTCTTATGTATGGTGAAATACACACACACTCACACACACACACACACACACACACACACACACACACTTCCAAACCTGTACTTCCAAAAATAAACTGTTGCAAAATTGTGAATGATTTGATGGCAATAAAATCTTACACCTTTGCTGATTTGCCTCTAGTGGAATCATATTGTGGTAGGGAAAAAATGCTAGATGAGGAGTTAGGAGAATTGGATTCTTGTCCCACTTCTACTACTAACTAGCTGCAAATGCCTTAAAAAGCAATAGTCCCCTGACTGCTGGGGTTGGAGTCAAGATAGGAGAGTAAGCACTCAGTTGAGCTCTCACAATGTTTCCTTCCAAACAACTTTAAGTAATACTTCAAGGCAAAGTCTGGAGGGGCAGAGGCAACAAAAGTTTAGAGACATTCTTCTAGCCTAGGAAAACACGGATCACAAAAAGAAATCTGTGGCATTCGGCAGGAGGCTGGCCTGGAGTCCATATAGATGAAACACCAGTGATGGCACAAAATGGTGGTGACATAAGTAGTAGGGAGTTCAGGAGCTTTCAAGCAAGAAAAAATGGAAACTAGTCAGGAAGAGATTATAGGATACCCCTTTGGCAGCACTGTAGCTAAGACCAAACTCTGGTAACTCCTTTGCCTATACCAATATCTCAGCCAGAGTTCAAAGGCAGAGAGGAACATTTTGGGTCAAGAGGGTATAAAAGCCCTAAGGGGCACTATCACTTCTGATCCCAAGGAGGAGGGGCCCTAAAGAGCAATATTGACTGCAATTCTAAAGTCTTTTCCAGGTAATGACACCAACGCAGACCAAGGAAAAATAATCATACCTCTCCTCAGATCACATCACCTTAGAAGCAATGACAACTTCCAAACACCCACAACTAGATCTGAAATCAACATTATAAAAAGTCTGAGGTTTGAGACAATGCCCCCAACACACACACACACACACACACACACACACACACACACACACACACAGAGTCCAAAACTAAAAAAGTGCTGAATCAAGAAATAGGGTGGAAAATGAGCAAAATAAAGAATCAGACTAAAAAAATATATTGTATCTGATAGGGAAAATCGAGACACAAATTCAGAAAAGTGAAGTGAAAACAGACACAAGCAAAGCATCAAAGAAAAATGTGAATTGGGAACAAACTCAACAAGAATTCCTGGAAAAACTAAAATGTGCTCTTAAAAAAATAAGACTGAGGGTGGCTAGGTGGAACAGTGGATAGAGCACCAGCCCCAGAATCAGGAGGACCTGACTTCAAATCCAGCCTCAGACACTTAACACTTACTAGCCATAAGACCTTGGGCATGTCACTTAACCACAATAACCCTACCCTCCAAAAAGCAAAAAAAAAAGTGTATGTGTGGAGTGGGAAGGAAATTAGTTAAAGAAATGAAAGCAAGGGAAGGAAATTTATGAAGAGGTAATTAACAGCTTGGTAAAAGAGGTAAAAAAAATTTAACTGAAGAAAATATTATTATAAAAAAAAAGGAACTAACCAAATAGACAAACAGAAATAAACTTCACTGATGAAAATAACTTCTTAAAATACATAACTGGCCAAATGAAAAGGACATACAAAAGCTTATTGAAGAAAATAATTTATTAAAAATTAGAATTTGACAACTAAAAGCTAATGGCTCCATGAAACATTAAGAAAAAATAAAACTAAGTCAAAAAATGAAAAATTAGAAGAAAACATGAACATCTCATAAGAAAAACAGTTGACTTTGAT
>CM053596.1:252258348-252283635 GCA_028646575.1 Pseudocheirus occidentalis
TATATATATAGTTAAATGGCATTGTCAGTACACCCAATATATTCAAATACTGGAGTTGTGCATTAGACTATACTGCTATAACAAAGATCCATAATGCAAAGAGAGAACTTAGTTTTAGAGATAAAGAGGGAGTAGTTCATCCTTTGATACTATAAGGATACAATGATGAAGACAGTAATAAACTGCGGGTGAAATGAAAGGACATAATAAAATCTAACATTAATACATGAGGGAAAATACTATATAAATGTATGCTATTATCATTAGTGGACTTTTATCTAATAAAATGAACCTAAGAGGCCCAGACTAGTTTCATCCTTAAAATCAGAGGATCAGGGGCAGCTAGGTAGTGCAGTGAATAGAGCACTGGCCCTGGAGTCAGGAGGACCTGAGTTCAAATCCAGCCTCAGACACTTAACAATTACTAGCCATATGACCTTGGGGAAATCACTTAACACCAATTGCCCTGCCTTCCCCCTCCAAAATGCAAAAAAAAAATCAGGGGTTCAGACTAGACAGCCTCTAATTTTTTTTCCATGCCCAGATCTATGTCTCCTAAGGAACAATATCTTACCTACCTCTAGTGTCAATTCTTTCTAGAACAGTATTGCTAGATGGAAAAGGTGCCATTGGTTTGGATGGAGTAGGAAGTTCCAGATGAATGTCCTACCACAGGACTCAGGGAATGGGCAGTCTGAAGGCACTGGATACCTCCAGTAAGATAATAGAAGATGAAGAACCATGTGGGGAAGGTGACTGGAAGGGTAGAAAGAATTGGGGTAGGACAGAAGATGGTAAAATGGAAGAAAACAAAGAAATTCGGCAGAGTTGGGAAACTTGCCACCCACAATGAATACCATGGGCTATATTTGTAGGCCCTCCTGGGAGAAGCAGTGGAGATCACAGCTGGCCCCCCTCCAGGATCACTTTGGCTGGGCAGTGGCAAGCAGAAGGGCCCCCTGTGAACAGGTGAAAGCTTGCCAATATGAATGAAGGATAACAGCTGAGGCTTTGATGGGTTTGTTTGTTTGTTTTTTTCCCTAACAGTTAGATGTCAGTATCACTGAGGGAAAAAAAAACCAGCACTATATTCTTCATAGTCAAGAACTTCTTGAACTTCAAGTCCGAACTTCTTGCTTTCCAGATGAGGTAATTCACCTCAAAAATGTCAAGCTTAAGGTGACATAATTCACAGGTAGTTAGTGGTAGAACTAAGAAAGAAAGTTCCTCCTGTCTAATACAGAATTGTTTCTGTAGTGCCCTATTATCTTGAATCTCACAGGTGGAAAGGATTTTATATGTTTGGGTTTTAGGGTTTTTTTGTTTTTGTTTTTAATGGGAGCTCATTGTGTCACCTAGGCTTTAAGGGCAGGTGCTACCTATAAACCCAATTAAATGGCTGCTTAGCACAGAGCCCTGGTCTGTTTCTTATCTTAACTAATTCACACCTCCTCAGGTAACCTGGTCCACAGGTCCCCTACCCTATCTCTCCCACCCACTCCTGGGAGTTCACTACCATGCCAAGCTTAGTACAAGCAGCCTATTGGTTTAACCCACTGTAGTTAAACACTCCAGAGTTCAAAAGATACAACTTTAGCCTCCTCACTAGCTGGGATGACCAGAATCCTTGAAGTCATCTATCCCAACCTGCACCTGAGTAGAAATTTACATCACCCCAAAATGATCATTCCTCCTTCCCTTAAAGACATTAAGTCATTGGGTAATTTATTCCCTCTTCAGGAAATCCATTCTACTTTTGGATGCATATAAATGTTCGGAAATGTTTCCTGTCATTAAACCACAATCTGTTTCTTCCCAGTTCTCATCATATACATACTTATGCATATGTGTATACACACACATGTGTGTATATGTGTGTGCACACACGCATGCAACACATGTACATTGTGTATGATGTGCATGCATATACATACACACATGCACACACATACATATACCCATCCACACATGTGCCATAACTACATGCATACATGCATGCACACATATATACATACACATATACATATTGTACTCTGTCTTCCAAGTCTTTTTAAAGGGATCACAACAGAGTGGGCACAGCTATATGATAGTGGGAGACTCATTGAATTTGGAGGCAGAAGACTTCAGTGTGAGTCCCAGATGCACCCCTCTGGGCATTTCTCTGGCCATCACCCAAGCCTGAAGTATTCTCCTTCTTGCACTCTGACTACTGAGCTCAATTGTTCTTTTAAGTCCCATCTAAAATCCCACTGCCTGCAGGAAGCCTTTGCTCATCCCTCTTACTTCCAGTGCCTTCCCTCTGTTAATTATTTCCTTTTTATCCTTTATATAGCTTGCTCTTTGCCCACATTTGTTTGCCTCTTGTTTTCCCTTTCCCCATTAGATTATAATGTCCTTAAGGACCCCTGCTTTGCCTCGCATTTAGCACAGTATCTACCACATAATAGGCTCTTAATACATGTTTGTGGAACTGAAGTCATATATTCTCTCTGGACCCCAGTTTCCTCATCTATAGAATGGGGTTAATAAAGACTACGTTACCTACTGCACGGGGCTATTTCATCAAATGAGATTGTATTTGTAAAGTACTTTGTATACTTATTTCCCCCAAATTCAGATTTCATCAAATTTGGGAGCTCCCTCCTGGGTCTTAGTTCCTGATGCATAAGATGAAGGAGTTGGTCTAGAATCAGGGGTATGGAACCTATGGCTTTCAGGTCACATGTGGCCTTCTAGGTCCTTGGGTGTGGCCTTTTGACTGAGTCCAAGTTTTACAGAACAGATTCTTATATTAAGGAAGGCATTCTGTTCTGTGATTCAGTCAAAGGCACTTGAAGCCCTAGAGGGCCACATTCAGCCTAAAGGCTGCAGGTTCCTCACCTCTGGAAAAGATGCTCTGACATCCTATGCAGTATGAGATTTACAGTCCTGTAATACATCTATGGAAGATAGATAGAAACTGGAACTATTATTTTATTGGTATAAGGAAGACCCTAGATGAGGAAAATGTCTGCATGCTACATTGCCAGCATTACTTCTACAACTTACATTCTTAGTTGCTTTGAATACTGATTGGTTAGGTGACTTGTCCAAGATCAATAGTTTGCCCAGTTATGTATCAGAAATAGACCTTGGATCTGACTTCAAGGCTGGCCTCAGTCTTACTACTCCATGCTTTATAATATTTGGTAACATTTTAAAAGAAGTTTGAAGGAAGGCTCTCTTCTCATCCAGTCTTGGGGAGAGGTATTTCGCTAAGTCTCTGCCCTGACAGAAAGGGGAAAAGCAGAGCTAGAAAAGAGTGTATAAAGTCCTTTACAAGTATGAGGTGTTTTCTCCACACAGGGCAGATTAGTGCAATTATTCCTATTACTGTAAATGGAGCAGCAGAAGTTAAAGCCATAAATGGACCATGGCTATACAATGCAGCAGTCTCAGAACTGAGCTTTTCTGAGTTTCCCCACACAAGAGAGGAAGCAGGTTAGCAGCTTTAGAGACCTCAGGTTTTATCTATTGAGCTAATCAGCCTTTCACACATACGCTTCCCGGATAGGAATCTTCAACGCAGTATTTCATCTTTTCATGTCCCATTCAGGCTTTGCAAAGACAGCTAATGCAGGGGTCACATAATCATGTGGACGCTTGTTCACTACAAGCAAAATGGAAATCAACACCTCTTTTCAACCAAGGGAAGAAACGCCCTCAAATAGGAATGCCTTTGGGTCACTTCTGAACTCATCTGGATTTGGACCTATACACAACCAAGAGAGTCTTCTGTTTCCATCTCCTTCACTTCCTTAAATCTAGAAAATCTGCTAGCGTGGAAACTTTCTTGAAAGCTATAAAACAAAAACTGGATTCCTTTTTTAGAGAATTATTTCTTCCTCCTCCTCATTTCTTTTTTTTTTTCATTTGTTTTTCTTTGAATGGCTCCCCCCATTAAAGAAATGTTTAGCTTCCACTTGGAATGAGCCCCAGGAAGCACACTGGGGCCCTGCCTGAACAGCAGCCTGTAATTTACAGTGAGTTATGTTTCAATTACCTCCGTGTTATAGCATCTTGGTGAGGGCAGGCATTATGTCATGTCAGGGATACAGGCGAGAGAGAAAATACAGACGCCCCCATTACAGGCGGTGATGGAGCAGTTTTAATAAGACTGCAGAAAAAAAATGAAGCATAAATGACTTTCCAGCCACACCATTACTGCACATTAGTAACACAACATGGCCAGAGAGAGAAAGAGTAAGGGGGACTGCAGTGAGAAGGGAGAGAGAGGGCAAGTTGAGAGGCTAGAATTCATTCTCTACATTTAGAAATGAAGCAAAAAGGCCTTTATATGCCCCAGAAATATTGGGTTCTTCTGTGAATAACAATCTTGGTAAAGGTATAAAACACTAACTTTTCAATAAAAAAAATCTCATTTCTAGTGAACTCCTCCTCCACCTTTTCATGAGAAGGACACGTCTTGTGTAAGCGCTTGTACTCCTCTTCTTCCCTCTCTCTCATTTTCTCTCCCTCTTTATTTTCTTGACACAAATAGCAGCCATTGCTCAGAGAATGTGCTGGATTAGGCTGCTTTGTAATTCAAACCTTTTATTCAGGTTACCATTATGTACTAAAGAGGAAAATATGTATTGGCTAAATGGCCTAGTTATGGATGTTTTCAATTGTGAAATGGGAGGGTAGGTTCCCCCCACACAGACCTTTCCAAACCATTACTCTATTTATCACTTACAATGGAATTGAGCTAATGCTAATTTTCACCTTTTTTTCAAATATGTGGAAAAGTATATATATTTTGAACAATGTGCTTTCTTTTAATAGAGGAAGTAGCAAAAACGAACAGTCACAGGTAAATAATCCTCAGGTAGTTCAAGCCCAGTGTAGATGATCAACTGTGCCACAGTAGGACTTCGAAAAATGAGTCTAAGTTGAGACATTAGGTCCAAAATAATTTGTTATAGGTAGATCCCTAACCTGGAATTCCTGTGACCAGGTCAGTACCATAACCAACTCCAGCTGGGAGAGCAAGACTGGCCATCACTCTACTGAGGGGGACAAAGACCTTGAAACACCAGTAGTGTCACTGGGTAATGTGAAAGGAGCAATAGCTATCCCATATAGGCTAAAATTGATCTTTTTTTTCCCTAAAAGGCAATGAAAATGTCTTGAGATTTAATTGATCCAGAGGACTAAGGCTCAAACTCTTGATATAGCTTTCTCATCACCTAAGAATAAAAGTAAAGAATTGGATCTCATCAAGCTTAGTATAACTTGCTTACCAAGCCCACTACTATGACACATGCAAAAGTATTTACCCAACTGAATCAATGCTGTATTTTTGCTGAATACCTTCCCATGCTATTTTAAATAAACAGTCTTTTGTTAAATGTTGGATGTTCTACATATATGTAATGTCATTCCGATCTATAACCTGTAGCACCAGTCCCATCTGAGTCACATAGGACTCAGAATAGGTAGCTTTCAGTTTTAACTAACTTTGAAAGCTAGATACTAAGCTCTGTTTTTTCTATGCTGATGGACTAAAATGTGCCCAGTGCTATATTTATTCAAACCCCCTTGGGCATGGCACCCTTGGGCATAGCCCCAGTCAGCCACCCTTATTATATTCTGCTCATAGTACAACACAGTACTGTTCTTCCTGTCCTAAGCTATAGGTTTAGATAGAAGATAAGCTGCATAGAGTCCACATCATAGGATAGTCATTCCATACCCATTACTATATTAGGAACCAGTGTGGGATTCAAAAGATTAACTAAGCAGAAAGGGAGCACAATAGATAAAACACTGGGCCTGAAGTCTGGAAGAATTTTATTCAAATGCAGTTTTAGGTACTTCCCAACTGTGTGAACTTGGGCAAGACATTTAACTTTGCCTCAGTCTTGTCAGGTATAAAATGGGGATAATAGCATACCCTCCAAGGTTGCTGTAAGGATCCAATAAAATAATGTTTACAATAAGACGGGCTAATAGTTAGCACAGTGCCTGGCAAATAATGTGTTTAATAAATGTTTGCTCCCCTCCCCACTCCTTTAAGAACATTATAGTCTCATAAATTCTGAACCAGACGGAGCCTTAGAGGTCATCATGTCCTTAGATAATGGGACAATATATAAAGACCTGGAAGCTGCCTCAAAAGAAGCCATTTGATTAACTCCTTATTTTATATATGATGAAACTCAGATGAAGGAAGGCTGAGTGACTTAAGTGAGACAGATAGTAATTCTGTCTATACAAAACCATAATCCTTTCCTTCTAGAAGCATAAGAATTCATACAAAAGAGAATCAACAAAGAACTGATATATAGATACCAAACTCTTGACAGATTTATAAAACCATCTACAAAATAAAAAGAGAATATCCAGAGAATGTTAATTAATGAATTGATGCCAATCTGGAAGGTGATCTCTTGTGGTGCATCACTGGGCTCTATTCTTCACCCTATATGGTTCAACATTTCAATAAATGACTTGAATAAAATGCACTTACACCCAGTTCATGGACAAAATGATACAGGGGGAGATAAGTTTGTATGTTGAATAATGGAATCCAGATCCAAAAAGACCATCAGGCTAGAAGGAGGGATTAAATCTAGTAAGATAAAAGTCTTCAGCTGGGTTTTCTTTTTTAACTATATATGTTCAGCATAAAGGAGATTCAATAGGACAAGTCATATGAAAAAGACAAAAATTTTAGATGTATTGCAGGCTCAACTAAATAGCAATGACAGGTCAGTCAAAAAAACCTTACATGATTTTAAGAGGTATTCATAAAGGCATTACATTCAGGATGAGGGAAGTTGCAATTCCAATGTACCCTGGACTGTTTAGATCACATATTCTCAGTCCTGAAGGAGTTTTATAAGGGATACAAACAAGTATGAATGTACCTATGTATTTCCCAAGGCAGCCGGGAGATATAGTAGGTAACTGGGTGGGGAATCAGAAATACCTGAGTTTAAATCTGGCCTCTGACACTTACTGCGTGACTCTGGCCAAGTCATTTAACTTCTGTTTGCCTCAGTTTCATCAACTATAAAATGGGTATAATAACAGCATCCACCTTGTAGAGGTTGTGAGGCTCAAACAATATGTTTATTAAGTGCTTAGCATGGTATCTGGCTTTGCAAACTAGCAGATGCAATATAAATACTTATTCTATTTAGCTCCCTACTTCATCTAGAGACCAATTTAACCAGAACAGTTTGGGAGACTGTACACCTTGTCATATGAATCCAATTGGTGGAACTAGGAATAGAGAAGACTGTGAGGAAATTGGACATCATTAATGTCTTCAAGCATTTGAAGTGCTATGATATGCAAAAGAGATTAAATTTATTTTATGTGGCTTCAGAAGGCAAAATTAGGACCAAGTGAGGGGAAATCACAGAAAGATAGATTTCATCTTAAAATGAAAACCTTCCTAATAATTTTTCAAAAATGAAACGGATTGCCTCCAGAGATAGTGAATGAATCCTTCATCTATGAATGTCTACAAGCAGAAGTCATCTGATCTCTCACCAGGAACCCATAAGGAACATCACAGAAAGTATTCTTGTTCCCTTCAGGGTTATGCTAGACAGCCTCTGGGAATCACTGACAATTTTAATATTCTACTTAATCTGCAAATAATTTAATCTAACTAAAAATTAAGTGGACTACTGGGTCTGTATCCCAAAGAGATAATAAAAAGGGAAAAGGACCTACATGTACAAATATATTTATAGCAGCTCTTTTTGTGGTGGCAAAGAATTGGAAACTGAGGGGATACTTATCAATTGAGGAATGATTAAACAAGTTGTGGCATATGAATGTGATGAAATCCTATCATGCTATAAGAAATGATGAGGATTTCAGAAAAACTGGACTTACAGTAACTTACAATGATGAATGAAGTGAGCAAAACCAGAACATTGTACACAGTAACTGGAGCATTGTATGACGATCAACTATGATACACTTAGCTCTTCTCATCAATACAATGATCCAAGACAGATCTGAAAAGACTTGTGATGGAAAACGCTATCCACAACCAGAGAAAGAACTGTGGAGTTTGAATGAACATCAAAACATATTATTTTCTCTATTTTTTCTTTCTCATGGATTTCCCATTTTGTTCTGATTCTTTTTTCACAACATGACTAATATGGAAATATATTTTAAAAATAAATAAAAACTATGTGGGCACTTTTTTATCATTAGAGATGATCAAACAGAAGCTAGATGACCACTCATCAGGAACATGATATAAAGGATTCTTGCTCCCTTCAGGGATATACTAGATAGCAGTTTTAATATTCTATTTAATCTATAAATAATAAAAATTATCCAAAATGGAGTGGGCTACCTTGTATCACTGAAGATGGTCAAAGAGAAGCTAAATGTCTACTTATCAAAAATGTAATAGAAAAGTAATGGTGAGTCTCTTTTTTTGTATCTGTAGTATTTTTTTTAATCTTGTATTTATCTATTTTTAGTTTTCAACATTCATTTCCACAAGATTTTGAGTTACAAATTTTCTCCCCATCTTTCCCCTAACCCCCACAACAAGATAGCAAGCCTAGTGAATACACTTTCCTCCAATATGCTCTCTCTTATATCCTTACCCACCCCCCCCCCAACTTTCTAATAGGGCAAGATGGATTTCTATATCCCAGTGCCTGTATATTTTATTTCCCAGTTGCGTGTAAAAAACACAATTTTTTAACATTTGTTTTTTAAACTTTGGTTTCCAGATTCTTTTCCTTCCTCTTTCCTCATCCAGCCCCACTGAGAAGACAAGCAATTCAATATAGGTTGTACATGTGTAGTTACGCAAAATGTTTCCATAGTAGTTATATTGTCAAGGAGTATATTTCCCTCCATCCTATCCCGCCCCCCCACTTATTCAATTTTCTCATTTGACCATGTCTCTTTTCAACAGTATGTGTTTCTAACTACCCTCTGCCACCATCTGCCCTCCCTTCTATCATGCCCCCTCTTATCCCCTTCCCTCCTACTTTCCTTTAGGGTAAGATATCCAATTAAGTGTGTATATTATTCCTTCCTTAAGCCAAACTCAATGAGAGTAAGGTTGACCTATTATGTTTCACTTCCTGCTCTTCTCCTCCATTGTAACAGTTTTCTCTTGCCTCTTTTATATGAGATAATTCACCCTATTCTATCTCTCCCTTTCTCCTTCTCTCATTATATTCCTCTCTCATCCCTTAACTTTATTTTTTGATATCATCCCTTCCTATTCAACTGATCCTGTGCCCTCTATGTATACATGTACAAACATAAACACACACTCACATATGTATATATGCACACATATACCCTCCTATGCATACATATATATGAATGTATACATATGTATATATGTATGTATGTGTATATGTATGTGTATCCCTTTCAACTGTCCTCATACTGAGAAAAGTCTCATGAATTACAATTATCATTTTTCCATGTAGGAATATAAATAGTTCAACTTTAATAAGTTCCTTAAGATTTCTTTTTCCTTTTCACCTTCTCATGCTTCTCATGTTTCTTGTATTTGAAAGTCAAATTTTCAGTTCAGCTCTGATTTTTTTTTTCATCAAGAATACTTTAAAGTCCTCTATTCCATTGGAAGATCATATTTTCCCCTGAAGCACTATACTCAGTTTTTCTGGGTAGGCGATTCTTGGTTTTGATCCTAGTCCCTTTGACCTCCATAATATCATGTTCCAAGCCTTTCATTCCCTTAATGTAGAAACTGCTAGATCTCTTGTTATCCTGATTGTGTTTCCACAATTCTCAAATTGCTTCTTCATGACTGCTTGTAATTTCTCCTTGACCTCTGGAATTTGGCTTTGATATTCCTAGGAGGTTTCTTTTAGGGATGTTTTTCAAGAGCCAATTGGTAAATTCTTTTAATTTCTATTTTGCCCTCTAGTGTAATGGTAATGTAATTTGAATCTGATCGTCCCTTTGTATTGCCAAAGGTAACAGGTACTTAGCACTTAGTAATTAATCAAGAAGGTATGAATCCCTGTTGCTGACTAAGGAGTTGACTGAAACAGGAAGCTAATGCAATACTGTATAGAAGGAAAAATCCAGAGAGGGAGAGTCAGAATTTCTTGGGACAAGGATCTGGAGGCAGAAGCTGCTGCCATTGGAGAAAGAGAAAATTTCTCTCAGCAGCATCTGGAGGCTAGACTACTACTGCTGGACTGAGAAGAAAAATTATAATTTGTAACTCAGACAGATCTTCTTGGAGTGAACTCCATGGAGGCAGAAGCTGCTGCCTCTGGGGAGGGTGAAGAGGAGCCAAGGAGGCTGAAGAGGAAAGCCTCCACCAAGCTGAAGAGAAAAGCCTCCCCCAGGCTGAAGAGAATGATTTAGATTTTGAAAACCTGGATGGAGTGATTTTGATTCTGGGAGCCAGCTGAGACTTCAGATGAGTCTGAGGGCCAGCTGGAGCTGCCAGAGTACTGAGGAAGCATGACTGTGATTCTGGTACTTTGATACAATTGTTTGTGGCTTTCTTGTGCCTTGAGACAGTGAAAATGTGGGGTAGACTGGACCTACACAGAGAGCTGGACAAATATCTGGGAGCTGTCTGCCTTTGAACCCAGGTGACATTTTGGTGAATCCAGATAGGATCTGGGACCATGGAAGGGGATCCAGGGAATCCGAGGGGACCCCCCCCAAGTCAAGCTAAAAGAAGACTACTTGGATACTTGGATACTGTATACTGACTGAGAAGATTATAGTGGGTGGCGTTACATCTGGTTCTAGAATATCATGGCAATTTTCCTTGAGAATTTCTTTTTTTTTTTTTTGCTTTTTTTTCAGAGGGGGGAGGGCAGGCGAATTGGGGTAAAGTGACTTGCCCACGGTCACATGGCTAGTAAGTGTTACATGTCCAAGGCTGGATTTCAATTCAGGTTCTCCTCTCTCCAGGGCATGTGCTCTATTCAATGTGCCACTTAATAGCCCCTCCTTGAGAATTTCTTAAAGGATGATTTCTAGGCTCCTTTTTTGATCATGGCTTTCAGGTCATCCAATAACTTCTAAATTATCTCTCCTGGATCTATTTTCCAGGTCTGTGGTTTTTCCAAGGAGATATTTCACATTACCTTCTTTTTTTCGTTTGTTTGAATATGTTTTATAGAATCTTGATTTCTCATAAAGTCATTAGCTTCCATTTGCTCCAATCTAATTCAGAAGGAAATATTCTCTTCAGTGAGTTTTTGAAATTATTTTTCCATCTGGGAAATTTGGCTTTTTAAGGCATTCTTCTCTTCTTTGGCTTTTTGGGCCACTTTTGCCATTTGAGTTAGTCTATTTTTTAAGGTTTTATTTTCTTCAGTATTTTTCTGGGTCTCCTTTAGTAGGCTATTGACTTACTTTTCATGATTTTCTTGCATAATTCTCATTCCTCTTCCCAATTTTTCCTCTACTTCTCTTACTTTATTTTCAAAATCCTTCTTGAGCTCCTCCATGACCTGTAACCAAATCATATTTTTCTTGGAAGATTTTAATTAAGGAGTTCTGACTTTGTTGACAGCTTCTGGTTCCATGTGTTTATCCTTTTTGTCCCCTGAAAAGGAATGTATGGTCTGATTGTGCTTCCTCTGCTTGCTCATCTTGCCAGCCAATTACATGACTTTTTAGTTCTTTACTACAGTAGAACTTTGCTTCCAAAGTGGAGAGAGTTATGTTCAAAATTGCTGGGGTTTTCACAGTTGTCAGAACTACAAGGAGGGTGCCCTCTCTACAGCCACCACATACTCTGGTACACTCAGTCAAGAACCACCAAACGAGACAGCAACCCAGATCCAAGTAGGTCAAAGCAAGAGGACTTACCCTCTGAATGGTTGCTTTGTTCCCTACAATCTGCAGGCCAGGAGCTCTGGAGGCAGCCACAGCCACTGCCTTACTTTAACCACCTGTTGCCCTGGGAGCAGGGGCTAGACCATGCCCTTCAGTCACGCAGCTCCAATAGAGTTCCATACGGACCTTGTACTTTCTTTTTGGTGTTTATGGGTTGAGAAATCTGGAAACCACCAGAGCTGCTGGTGATTCACTCTCCTGAAGTCTGCTCTGACCAGTTTGGACCACTGGTTGGGCCACCCTGGGTCTGGGTCCCATGGCTCACTTTGGACTGTGCTCAGTCCCTAGCTCAGTGTGATAGACCCTACCTGTTGGCTTGTCAAGCTGCCTTCACCGGGAGATATGTTTCTGTCACTTTGTGGATTCTGTAGCTCTAAGATTTGTTTAGAGTCATATTTTACAGGTATCAGAGGTTGTTGGAGCAGGAGCTCATCCAAGTTCCAGCTTTTACTCTTCCATCTTGGCTCCACCCCCTACCTGTAGTAATGGTGAGTCTTAAAGAACTCTGATGTCCCACATTTTGGATTTTACATATACTTGCACATAGGATCATAGAGTTAGAGTGGTAAAAGATTGCCTCATTTTACAGATGATGAAATTGAGGCCCAGTGAGGTTAATTAACATGCCCAGATCCAGATAACTAATAAATATATGAGGTACTATTCAAACCCAGATCTTTTTTACTCTAAGTGTAACACTCAATCCACTGTAGTGTACCGATCCTTAAGCAGATAACACTGGAGTCTAGTCTCTTCCATGTATGTCAGAGCTCTGTACTTAAAAAAAGGTGTGGCATATCAAAGAAATGTAGGAATAGTCTCATTTAAGCATGATGGTAATAAAAGAATCATGACCATAATGATATCTGAACTTCCAAATATCTAATCAAAACACAATTTTGTTAGCAATTCTTGAAACTCTTTTTGATTCCAAACTACATTTTTACTAATTTTTAATCACTGAAAGTCATTTTGTCCTGACATTTTATAAACATTGTTACTTAAACTTAATAATTTTGGATAAGAGTGTTTGCTATAGTCTTCAACATCTGAATTCAAACAGTCCCATTTAGAAAAAGTAAGAGTGTATTGTATGAATGAAATAAAAATTACAGTGGCATTGCCCTAGAGTCAGAGACATTAAATTAGAAATGATAAACATTTGCATAAAATGTGAGTAGACTATTGGTAATGGGTACCATTTGGTATTTCCTCAGATGAATGTGTCAACAATACTTGAAAATGATGAAATTCTTTAGAGTAAGACAAAAACCAATTCCATTCTGAAGGGAGGGAACATTAGATAGCCAGAATTGTTCAAACTATACCTAGAGCAACTGCTAGGAAATGGTGCAAGAACTGTGAAGTTTACTTTTTCAAAAAGCTTCCTAGGTTTGGGATCTCTCTTTCCATAGGGGATTCATTTTAGACTTGCACACTACCCTGTATCTCCTCCATGACAGTACCACCTTTGGTGAGTATATTATTTCCCTGTTTTATACATTTCCTGATATTAATGACCAGAAAGTAGATATATTAAGTTAACTCTATTGTTAGAACATTTAAGGCATCTTGTGTATTTTTAATATTTTTATTGAAGACCTTGTTGGAAGAAAGCTGCTTAAATTTGACATTTCCAAAGGATTTTATAACAATCTCTCCTGGACTCCCCCCAAAATAGTTGTGTCTTATATATTCTATATTTTACAGTCAACTATATGATAGTGTAGTTAGCAAAGCAACCAAAGTGACTTCATTTTGTGAAGTCCCTCCATCTTATTCCTTGTCCTTACCTACCTCCGTGTGCTGTCCCTTTTTAATGGCCCCAGGAAGGTTACAACAGCAAAGATCTTACTAATAGAAGTTGCAACTTCAATTTTTATGACTTTCTAATAACCATGTGTAATGGTAATATAATTTGAATTTGGAGATCCCTTCATATTGGCAAAGGTAACAGGCACTTAGCACTTAGTAATTAATCAACCTTCTGTTAAAAAAAACAGAAAGTATGAACTCCTGTCTTCTATTGCTAATGTAACAGGAAGGGGCTGATCAGTGAGGGGCAATACTGTATCTAAGGGAAAGCCCCAGAGAGGGAAAGTCAGATCTTCTTGGAGCAAGATCCATAGAAGCAGAAGCTGCTGCTGCCAGGGAGGCTAAAGAGGAAAGCCCACCATCACCCCCAGCCCCTCTGGAAAGAATGATTTTGATTTTGAGAAACTGGGTGAGGTGCTTCTGATTCTGGGAACCAGCTGAAACTTCTGCTGAGTCTGAGGGCCAGCCAGAGCTGCTGAGGATTTCCAAAGGCCAGTCAGAGCCCAGGGTCAGCTGGAGCCCCTCAGGCTATTAGGGATCTCCAAGGTCCAGCCAAAGCTGCTGAGGAGGCTGCTGAGGAGTTCTGAGGGCCAGCCAGGGCTGCAGAAGACTAAGGAAGCATGACTGTGATAGTGGTACTTTTATGAACCTGTTGGTGTCTTTGTTAAGCCTTGACTTCCTCAGAACAGAGACTGCATAGAGAGCTGGACAAGGACCTGGAAGCTGTCTGCCTTTGAACCCAGTTGACAGTTTGGTGAATCTAGGTAGGAGCTGGTACCATGGAAGGGGATCCAGGGAATCTGAGAGTCCACAGTGAGTCAAGCTGAAAAAAAACTTTCCTTCCATACTGTTTACTAACTGAAAAATTGTAATTTATTAGTTACCTAGGGATGGAGGGCTTGTGTATTTTCTGATAATTGAATACTGAATGATGAAGGATGAATGAATGATTGAGTTGATTGAATGATTGGTTGACTAAATGATTGTATTAAGTAAATGATGACTGAATAAGTAATTGATTTGTAAATTAGTGTGCCTCATGAGTGGAGAAGTTTGACTATTGTTCTTTGTGTCCCTTAAGGAAGCAAGCCTCCTTAAGGATGATTGAATGATTGAGATGATTGAATGATTGAGTTATTAAATGATTGTTCTTTGTTCAAAACTTTGTGACCACAGTGGTAGAAACTATGTGGACATTTTCTGTGATAAGTTGTGAATGATATATTTTGATTTTCTCAGATATGTTGTAACACTGTGAATGCTGTACCATGATTTACTGTGAATATTTTGCTCTGATTTGTTATGGAATAAATAAAGTTCACTATTCTGTGTAACCAAAAACTTAAAAGCTATTCACAGTAACATTCTTCTGGAAGACTGCTCGTGCTTGGCTTTACACCATGAGACAACCTTTAGTCACCTGGAATATTTCTCACTTCTTTAACCCAGTATGTCCTCTTTAATCCCATAATCTAGTCTTATGCAGACTGCCTATGTGTGTGTACACTCTCAGTGATTGCTATTTGGTAAACCTCATAATAATGCTGTTCTAATTTCTCTCTAATTTGGTGTCTAGATTTGAACTTACAATTTGAATGGCAACATTGGGATGCAACCTTGGGGAGAGGAGCAAGGCAGAATCCAAAATACCCTAAGTCATTTGGAAGGTGACTTTATATTATAACAATCATGGGGCTGGGATGAGCCAGGTTGTCACTGAGTTCTACTCTATCAGTAGTGACTGAGAAGTATAAGGATCCAGGTATTCTTCTAGGAGGCATGTTTCTTAAGATCAGGATGTGACCTGTTGTGTAAATTGGGAGTAACTGTATTTTGTACAGAAGGAGAGGTTTATGTACAGCAAGGCAGTCTGGAGGCTAGCCCTAGTGTGAATGAATCTCCTTTGGAGGAAGTCTTCCTTGTGCTGCAGTAAGTATAAAATACTTCATAGGCCCTTAGTCCAAACATTATGAGAAAACTGGTACTGGATCCTATCGTTATAAAATATAAGAATATAGGCTATTGGCTGACTGTTAAACAATATCCATTGTCTGAAGGCCAACTTGTGAGAAACAAAGGAAGGAATTCTGTTTCTACAGGATTAATACTACTCCTAGCTTTGTAGGAGTGATAGCAAGAATTATAATAGGATCTAAGTCAGAGGTGACTGGTTCTAATGGGAGCTGTGACCTAGCAGAACCAGGCTTCTGATCAAGTAAAAGGTCAGAAGCTTCTATGCATGCTTAAATGAGGTGTTTAATATTATCCAACATACCCCCAGGCCAGAGAAAGCTAATTTACGTGCACATGCAGTGCATGAGAAGGGAAAGGAAACATATCAAGGGGAAAAACATAGAAGAGCTGTTCCAAGACATTGCGTCTAAACAATGGGGAACAAGAGGAGAAATATGAATCAGGAACAGGATATAAATAGCCTTGTATTTGTCTGAGCCAATGTGTTCTTTTGGGGAGTTACCCATTCACCAGGAATGTAAAATAAAACAAGAGTTTCCTGAATTCAAACATGAGTATTGGTCTTTCTAGAGTGAGCATTTTTCTCACAAAATTGAGGCAATAAAATCAGTAATCCAGAAGCTGCAAAAACAGGGTATAATTAAAAAGAAACATTCTCTGTGTAATATTATTCTTAATGGTGAAGAGAGAAGGAAAACCTCGTAAGGATGGTAAACCTATTTATTACTTTGTACAGGATTTTGGCTTTTTGATTTTATATATTCTGGGGATCTGAACAGTCAAAGGTATTTTCTGGAATTCTTTTAGAGGAAAAGGTTAAAAAAAGTGACCAATCTGATATGCTTCATTAACTCAAAATGATAAGTGTTTTATGTTCAATGTCAAGTATATTGTAAGCATCGGCTGTATTTTGAGTCTTAGTAAATCCAAACAGACTTTAGACCATAAAGAGTGAAAACTGCCATGGAACTTTCAAAGCTTTCAAAAAGACATTCTCTTTCTCTCTACCTTTTTAACTTTAGCAAAGTTGGGTAGGAAGACAAGAGACAGAGAAGAGAAAGAAGGGAATCATTGTTCCTGGTTTGTAGAAATTTATGGCATTGTAAATTGATTAGAGAATAAATTAGTCATTTAAATCTAATTTCTCTACTGTGAACTTTAAAATTGTAGTTTGAATTTTTTTAATGTTGAAATATTTTAGTTTTGAGACACCACTTTATAGAATTTTTTATAAGAAGAACACTTTGCATAAGCTACATAGAAACAGCACTTAGACCTTCTATAACTCTTTCCATGGAGAATAACAGATGTATTAAAAATTTAATTTGGGAGAATGCTTTATGTTTCCACACACTTTTCTTCTGTGAATGATATAACTGAATGTAATTATTTAGGTACACTAGAAGTAAAGTCACCTAAAAGAAATTGTAATTGACCATCCATTTGTAAACTTCTAAGGATCCCAAAAATAAAAGTATTAAACTTAATTGGCTCTGTATAATAATTAAAAAAACACTTGTGATTAATTGTAAATGAGAAAGTCAGTAGAGAGAAAAAGATTGGTTCTATATATAGTCTGGGGTGTGATTGGAAAATAAAGACTAGAAGACTTTAGAAGTAGAAGAAAGCAAGTGACTTGTCAGATCAGAATAAGAAAAGGAAACCAGAAAGGTCAATTCTGAAGGGCTTTATGTGCTTATTCTTTATTATATAGAAAATATTGAAATAAATTTTCAGCATGGAAATACTTGAGGATAGCTTATGAAAATTCTATCCTTGAAGTACCATTAAGATGGTATATTTTAGTCATTATGTAAGAAATATAAAATCCTCCTGGACTGTAATAGAGGAGACTAAGGATGTAAGACTACTACTTTAAATCTTTGGCAATAGACTAACTGAAATTAGTGGGCCCTTCCAATTTGAAGTGCTGGGAAGGACCCTTGGGAAAAGTGAGATTTTGAATGTTTCCATTGGTGATTGTAAATCCAGATTTGATTTAGTTGAAATTTCTCCTGAAATCAAAGTGTAATGTGGTCTCATTTACAGTTAGATACATTTTCCTACTAGGGTAATTCTGCTAAATCAGAATTTAATGCAAAATACATTTGTTATTTGGCATTAAGGCAATATACTTGGAAAATATATGGATTAGCAAAACCTGAGTTTAAGTCTAATCTCAGAAATTTATTAACCATGTGATCTTGAGCAAGTCATTTCACTTATTTCCCTCAGTTCCCTCATCTGTAATCTGTGATAACAGTAGAAAGTACCTTCAAGATTGTTGTAAGAATGAAATGACATGATCATTGCAAACTGCTTAGCACAGTGCCTGACATGTGCTAAGCACTATATAAACATCTTCTGTTATTATATTAAAGTGTAATTACTCCATACTTTTCTTGAATGCAATCAATAAAGAATGCCAAAACTGATAAAAAAAATAAATGAAGTGGTTTTCTAAATAAGATAATTTAGAAATTTAGAAATGCATTCAACTGGATTAATATCATTTGATTGACAATAAATTTTGTTTTATGTTTTAAATACATGATATTTTGTATGTTGTTATTGTGTTTCTAAATTTCTTTTTATGGTGAATTTGGCAAAGATTTGTAAAAGAAATGTTGTTAAGAGGATGATGCAATTGTATCATTGGGAATTTTACCTCCTTTTTTATCTGTATTCCATGAAATTATCCATTTGTTATTGGAAGCTGTTGTCATAATGTTAAAACCTATCAAATGTTTAATTGGGTATGTTTTAAAAGGCAAAAATAATAATTACTTACTATGGGAAAATGTTAAAAACAGAGAGAGAGGGAGAGACAGACAGAGAGACAGAGAGAGAGAGAGAGACAGAGACAGAGAGAGACAGAGAGAGAGATCTTGTAAAATTTCTGTGCTGTAAATTTGCCAGGTTCCTTGGGACCTTCTACTTGGGCAAAGTCATAAAATCTTAACAGCCCTGTGAAAAAACTTACTAAATGTTGTGAAAATCTAAAATAATGAATTGAGAATTTACTGACAAATCTGGGGTGCATTCTATCATCACATGCACTACAAAGTGTTGTGGAGCACTTACAAGTTTGCTTATGAAAATTATGAAATTATACCTAGAATAGAATATATTGAAGTTATAACTTGAGCCAACTTAGTTTCAACAGACTCTAGCCTTAGAGATTTATTTTTGCCATAGGAGATTAATATATACTATTTTAAGAGATGGATATATGTTAGTCTGGAGACTTACTGTAAGTAGCCAGTGATTTTCTGGGTTTTGACTGAACTATCATATATTCGCTATCACTAAAATTAATACAATCCATTTCCTGTAGCCATATATCCACCTGTTGAGCATGGAAAATGATTTCACATTAAGAATGCCAACATCCAAGTTAAAGTTTGTATATCATTTAAAAATGATATTATTGTTAACACCATTTGCCCCCTTCCGGCCTCTCTGCCACCATCACTGCAAAAATAAAAGTGGGCCAGGAAGGAGAGTCATTTTATGTGCATTTTTTTTCTTTCATGAGTTGTCAGGGCTAAAGCTTTCATCACTATAAGAGATGAACCTTTAAATATTTCACTAGGCTTATCCTTGGAAAGCAGACCTAATTAGTTGCTTTGGACAATGCTCACAACTGTTGCAGCATGGCAACATCTCTCAGAGCTTGCATTCATTTGACACAACCTTTAAGAATCCTACTTTACCTCTACATTATACTGACATATTGAAGTAGGACTTTGTGGGCATCTGTATACTTGTGTATAACATACTTGTAGATTACACAACCCAGGCTTCAGATCCTTTGGATCCAGTGAAAGACTTTAAGTCTGTCTGTCCTCCAAGCTTAGATCAGAAAAGCTCGTCACTAAATTGGCCATTAGATGTTCATTTTGAAGAGGCTACAGCAATTGTTGAAGAATATCTATTAAGTTCATAAAATCATATATTTGTCACTAGAATGGATTTCAGAAGTCAACTATTTTAACTCCATTTTACAGAGGAGAAAATGAAAGACTAAAAGTTTAAGGGACTCTCCAGCCTCTTCAGATGAGAAACGGGGTTAGAAGTTGTTCTGAGCATGGAACTTATGCCTGCCATCCATGTGAAATGACTCTACCACTATTTCTTACTGCCTCCTTGCCAACTTCCTCAAGTTAGAAGACAAACTAGCAGTTCCTCTGACTGCCCTGTGTCTTTCATAAGGGAAGAAAGGACCAGGAATTATCCATATGCCCCAAAGAACTTCTCTCTGCCCCAAAGCAATGACTTTTATCTATGCAAGCATAAGGCAACTCTTATTTCCTGCTGCCAGCCCAGTCTCCCAAGTGAGATGTGGAGAATCTTCAGTGTATTGAGAAGCAATCTACCTTTTGGTCTTCCATCTCTTGCTGTTCCTTTCCCTTGAGGAAAGAAGAGCAAAAGTGGTATGGAAAAGGACTTCTTTCTCCTCCTGTGTAAGTTCAGCTTCCATCTACAGCTGTACTCCTTTTCTGCCTAATCTTCCTCTTTGGAAGGAAGAGAAGTAGTAAATCAGGGACCTCTCAGCCAACCATTAGACCATGTGCTTCCCATCTCATACTGTACTTGCCTCCAGCCCTATCCCTAAACTGCATTGGGAAGAGGAGTGATAACCCTCCCCTCAGTGAAGAACATTCACACACCTGGTCATATCCTTCACATCCCAAAGGTCCTGAAACAATTCCCTACCCCCACTGATTCCTTATTCCCATTCCTTTTAACCCTCCCTCCCCAAAGTTTCAACCAAGTATCACCCATTCCTTTTACTGTGTCCTTTGAAATGTCCATTCCATAGGCAGCAAACTTCCCTTCCTCTTTAATCTTTTCCTCTGCCACTCCTATCTCTACTAGCTGTTGCTGAATTCCAGCTTCCCCCAGATGACACATCTCTGGTCACCCTTTTCAATACTGTATACACCTTAACTCATTCCCCTTGGCTCACTGGTCAAGGCAAAATAGTTGGAATATTTCTTTCTCCTGGTTGCCACTTCTATGTTATCCCCCTATCTCTGTCTCTCAATAACCTCTCTTCATTTGAGAGTCATGATATCCATATCTACTACCCAATCAGTATCCTTGTGGCTATTGTCTACAGACTCTCCAAATAGTCCCTCTTATCTCGATAATGAATTTGGTACATGGCTGACAATTATTCTGTCCTCCTCAGCTCCTCCCCACAGACCTGGGACTTCGACATACATATTGACTGTCCCTCAAACACAAGAACCACTCAGTTTCTCAACTTAGTCACTTTCTATGAGCTTCTCCTCAGCTCACCTGAGCTGACAAAATTGGTCATACATTTTATCTTGTTATCACCCATAAATGTAGCACCTCAAGGTTCAAGAATTCCAAAATCCCCTTATCAGATTATAATTGATTGGTTTTTTGTCTCCCTCAGCTTTCCCTAACAAAACCCTGTTTTTTGTTTTGTTTGCACTATGACCTCTCATCTCTTAATCCCTCAGTTCATTCCCCTGTCCTAGCCACTTTCTCCTCTTTTGTCTATCTTGGCCCCAAGGTGAACCAGTTCTACTCTGTACTGTCCTATCTTGAATCCCCAAATTATGCCTTGTCAAAGTCTTACCATAACATTTACATACATGCTGCTGAACAGAGGTGGAGAAAATCATGCAACTGTTCTGACTAGGTGTGTTACAAATTTGTTACACAACCTCCAATGGGTCTTCACTGTCATTAGACAATCCTACTCTACATACCTAATCAGTCACTATTCCACTCTCCACCATGGTTCTTCCAAACCTTTCCATCTTTCCTCAAACCTTGCATGGATGACCCTCCTCTACCCCACACTCTCAGCAGAGATGTGCTTCATATTTTATGGAGAAAAATGGAAACCATTTACTGTGAACTCTCCTCTTCCTCATCTCCTATCATTCAGATGCTTCTGCCACTGTCTCCTTTAACTATCTCACATGATGAAGTGGCCTAGCTCTTTACCAAGGCTAACCCATCTGCCTGGTCAAGTAATTCCATAATAGCTCATCTTCCTCAGTAGATTGTCTCCTGTGTCATACCCACTCTGTCATTTATTTTCAATCTCTCCCTTTCTACTTGCTCATTACATACGTACATACATACATACATACATATGTACATACATACATATATATATATATATATGCTCATGTGTCATGACTTCACATCCTCAAAAATGACCCTTACATTCCTAAATACAACCCTATGTCTCTTCTGTCCTTTGTGACTCAACTTCTCAGAAAGGTCACTACAATAGATGGCTTGACTTTCTCTCATCTCACTCTCTACTTACCCTGTTACAATCTAACTTCCTACCTGTGTCATTTCACCAATTCCAAAGTTACCAAAGATTCCTTAGTTGCCAAATCCAATGGCAGTCTTCATTCTCAGTCTTCATTCTCCTTGACACCCCTATAATCTTTGATGCTGCTGATCATGCTTTCCTCCTTAATACTCTTCTTTTTGGGTTTTTTGAAGACCACGAGTACCATTTCTCCTGATTGTTTTATCTGTTCTCCCCTTCTTACTTTCTCTTGCTAGATTATTATCACATAGTTCTCTCTTACCATAAGTGCCCCCTCATAGTTCTGTCCTTGGCCCTCTTCTCTTCCCTTTCTATACTACTTCCCTTGGTGATCTCATCAGCTCTCATGAACTAAATTACCATCTCTATTCTGTTGACTTCCCATTTCTTGGCTCCAACTGCTTTTCAGACATCTTGAACTGGATGTGCAGTAGAAATTCTAAACCATACATGTCCAAAAGAGAACTGATTATCTTTCCCCAAAATCCTCTCCACCCTCTATATCCTCTTTGACTATAGAAGACAATACCATTCTCCCAGTCTCAAACTTGCAATCTCTGAGACATCATTGATTCCTCACTTTCTTTCACCTCCCTCCATATCCAATCTGTTGTCAAGGCCTGTTTATTTCACCTTTGCAATAAGTCTCCAAAATACCCCCTCCTCTTCTCTGACACTATCACCAACCTAGTTCCAGCTCTCATAACCTCATAACCACTAGTCTGGATTATTGCTATAGTGTCATGGTGGGTTTGAGTGGCTCAAGTCTCTCCTCACTCCAATTTATCTTTCACTCAGCCACCAAAATTATTTTCCTGAAATGTAGGCCTGATCACATCCCACACTCCACTCCAGTGGCCCCCTATTTCCCTCAAGATATAATACAAAATACTCTGTTTGGCATCCAATGCCCTTCATAATTGAATGCCTCTTGCCTTTTCAGTCTTATTGCATTTTACATTATTTTTACTTTATACACACTCCTCAATCTAGTGGCACTGACCTTCTGGCTGTTCCATGACTAGACCACTTCATCTCTCCATTCGGGACATTTTCTCAGACTATTCTCCTACTTAAAATGTTTTCTTTCTTCAAATCCACCTACTGATCTCCCTGACTTTTCTTAAGTCCTAAATAAAACCCCATCTTTTACAGGAAAAAGCTTTCTGTAACTCCACTTAATTCTAATGCCTTTCCTTTATTAATTATTGCCTAATTCCCTGTGTATAACTTGTTTGTATATATATATATATATATATATATATATTTGTGATTGTCTGCCCCATTGGATTATAAGCTCCCTGAGGACAGGCACTGTCTTTTGTCTCTTTTTGTAAAACTAGGTTTTAGCTATTGCCTGGCACATAGTAGGCACTTGATAAATATTTATTGACTGATTAGTTGCCTAAGACTGTAGACATATCAGATGTGGGATTTAAACTTAGATCTTTTTATTTCAGAGTTGTTGTCAATTCCCCTGTGCCACAGTGCTAATGAAGAAAATATTTTTCCAGAAAGTCCAGTTTCATATAGAAGATTCTGCTAAGAGAGACAGATGGTCATACTGCCAAATCCTTCAACCTATAAAGAAGAACTCAACACCTACATTATTAATTGCACCATCTCTGATAAAGAGTGATTAATGTAGGATATGTAAGGGTGAGTGGAGAGTGATTCCTCTCTCTCTTACACGTATGCATAGAGAGCATTATAGATGTGATACATTGGAGTAAAGCATCTGTATACGTTAGAAATCCTTACAATTCTTTTTACTTTTGTCTGTGTTTTGAAATGCTTGTGTTTGCAGATGATTATTAAGTTCATAATTTTTTTTAAAAAAGAGAGATAATAGTACTGCCTTTAACCAAAAAAAAAATGGAATATGGCAGAAGGGGTCCTAGAAGCTGAGCCAGGAACCTTCTGTTTGGGAGACGGCTGGAACTGTATTTCATCAGTGTATTATACTTCATCTCACCTTCCTATTAAAAGGAACCAGAGGCTATGGATACCTCTATATCCATCCCACCAAAAAAACATGTTTTCATTTGCCTCATGCCTTTTGGAAGGTGGTTGATCATTTTGATCAATTACTTCTTACTAAAGTTATAATGACTTTGTTGTTGTTGTTGTTGTCATTGTTGTTATTGAAGGTACTGAAAAGAGCTTTGGATTTAGAGTTAGAAGACCTGGCTCTCCATCCATTCATAACTATAAATAGAGCAAGATAATTGAGGATTTTGCACTAGGGAACCCTATTTGGAAGGAATTGATGATCTTTGGTTTACTTAAGAAATATAGGGGAAAAATAGAGCTTATCACTAAAGTTGGAAAGAATATTAGTTAACAATAACATATTTATGTATTATTAATAATGAATAATAATAACAATAATAATTAGTTAAAATAGGAAGCGAGGATGCTAGAATGAATTTCTTCCACCCACCCTGTTCCCTCCCCATGGGTACTCCCCATGTTCATAAGCTGCATCCTTCACAGTTTGATTTCTTCATGGTTTCCTACAGTGTCTGCCTCCTTTTGACAGGGTGGAGTCCTAGCCAGCCCCTTACTTAACTGAGGACACATTTTATGTTTCTCCCTTCAGACAGGTTCCTGGTTCCTGGGCCCTCACAAAAAATCCCTTGTGACAACTCTGGCCACAAGAGTCTCATTCTCCAACTATGTGATCTTGGAAAAATCAGATAATATTTTTAAGACTTAGTTTTCTTATGTATAAAATAATAATAGCTAGCATATATGTAGCCCCTCGAGGTTTAGAAAGCATTTTATTTACATGATCTCATTTGATCTTCACAACTTTATAAAGTAGGCGTTGTTGTTGTTGTTGTTGTTGTTGTTATTTTTCCTTTGCCTCAGAGGAGGGGTAATCTTCAGATGCCTAGAGTTCATATGCTGGAGAGGACGTGGAAAAATTGGAACTCTAATGCATTGTTGGTGGAGCTGTGAACCAATTCAACCATTCTGGAGAACAATCTAGAACTATGCCCAAAGGGCTATAAATAATTGCATACCCTTTGATCCAGTAATACCACTTTGGGGGTTGTATCCCAAAGAGATCATAGAAGAGGGAAAAGGTCCCATATGTACAAAAATATTTATTGCAGCTCTCTATGTGGTGGCAAAAATCTGGAAATTAAGGGGATGCCCATCAATTGGGGAACAGCTAAACAAGTTGTGGTATGTGAATGTAATGGAATACTGTTGTGCTATAAGAAATGGGAAGGAGATGGACTTCATAATTACCTGAAGAGGATTATACAAACTGA
>CM053596.1:252284135-252312935 GCA_028646575.1 Pseudocheirus occidentalis
GAGAATAGGAGGGGAAAATAAGGGATACTTTTATGAGTTTTTAAGATTTATGGAAGGAGAAGAGGGAGCTCACTACAAATGACTTCAGTGTTGTTGGTAAAGTACAGAAGAAAGGTCCACAGCTGTGAGGGTGGTGAAGAGAGTCTTATGTTAGACGTGAGGACAGAAAAGTTAGGAAATTCATTGTGGAGTATATAATAGAGAGCCAGTTATAATAGGGAAGGGCCAAAGGATCATCTTGTGGTAGTGAAGGCTCAGAAGAGGTTAGATAAGTTAAGTTTGTAGTGAACCCAGTCAACATAATTTCCTCTAGCTCTGTTGAGCAGCATTTAAATAGGAGAAAAAGACACAGATAGGGGAATGATTCAGGGCTGAGGTACGGCAAGGCACAAGCCACAATAAGACTACTAGACAAAGGATTCAAGAGTCGAGGAGACTGTAGAACTGAGAAATTATGGAACTGGAATGAGAAAGCAGAAGTGAAACCAAAGTAGGAGTGATAGTCTAGGAAAACATTGAGAAGGTAAATGAAGTTTACAGTAAGGACGAAAAACAGGAAGAAAAGGAATAAAGCACAGTGAGAGGTGGAATGATAAAAGCTCAAGGTACCAGAGGGGAAAAAAAAATCAGAATTCTCGATCATGAAATTGAACTCTTGTTGGTGATGTCAAAATTAAGTGAGTGACCACCTTGTATTTGTCTTAGTAAAGTAGTTCAGGAGTTCATGGAAGTTAAGAAGATTCTGGAGCTAGGAGGTGAAAATGGTTGGAAGAACATCAAAATATATGTTGAAGCTCCCTACGATGAGGGTGGGACATTGAAGATACTGCTCTAGATCAGTGTTTTCCAACCTGAAGTGGAATAATACCTAAAATTTGTACTTCAGGCTCTCGTTGTATCCTTAGTAAATCTGCTTTCAGAGGCTTAGAAAGTAGAAATTAAGAACTGACAAATAGAAGCATTTTAAGGTTAGAAGGAGCAGGATGCAAGCAGGAAAAAAATTGATTTTTAAAAAGTTAATAGGTTTCAAGAAGTAAGGAGCTTTGGTGGTAAAAAAAAGAACAAAATAAACCAAGACAGAGAAACAAAAATCAACGAGTGTGGATAGGTAAAAATGTGCTATTTATCAGAGCTAATCTGTGGATTTTCAGTTGGGAAACACTGAACAATAGGTACCTAAAAACTCCCCTTAGTCCTAAAATCCTATAATTTTTATTTTAAAATTTCTAAGAATTTGACAGTAGAGCAGGTGAAAAGCAAATGTAGTATAGTATTATTTTGGAATATGCAGTAGTAAAACTGCTAGTAATTGAACTGGAAGTAATAAATCTGCTTTACCCCTTCCTCCCAACAAAAAGGTTAATTGTAAAAGAGGATGCTTCAGAGCCTGAAAAGTCAGTCAGTCCAAAGGCATTTAGAAGGACTAGAATTTCAGAATATCTCAAAGGACCAAGCTGTGTCATTTGACACGTTGCATTTTTTAAATATATAAAGCAAAGGGAAAAAAAGGAAGCGGGATGCACAGTTCTATTTGAAAGTAAAATTCTAATATTTTGCATTAGTTGATAGGTCTGGACCTTCTAGTGTTAAACTCTTACAATGTGCCCAATATGTTGCTAATCACTGAAAATACAAGCAAGTTAAAAATATAGTCCCTGCCCCCAAATAGCTTGCATCTTAATGGGAGAATCAACTTGCAAATAAGTACATACAGGATAGATTGTTGTTGTTGAGTTGATTTTTAGTCATGTTCAATTCTTTGTGACCCCCTTTGAGGCTTTTTAGGCAAAGATGTTGAAATGGTTTGCAATTTCCTTCTCCAGCTCATTTTACAGATGAGAAAACTGATGAAAACGGGGTTAAGTGACTTGCCCAGGATCACACAGCTAGTAAATATCTAAGGCCAGATTTGAACCCCTGAAGATGAGTCTTCCTGATTCGAGGCCTGGCATTCTATCCACTGGGCCACATAGCTGCCCTATAAGATGCATATTTCAAAGCAGATACGAGTTTGAAAGGAGAAGGCACTAGCAGCTGGGAAGACCAGGAAAGGCTTCCTGTGGAAAATGAGACTTGTGTTAAGTCTTGAAAAAAGTCAATGATTTTTAGAGACAGAGGTGAAGGGGCAAAGCATCCCAGACATGAAGGAAAGCCAGTGTAAAGAGCATGGAGTTGGTCTATGGAGGGTCATGCTCAAGGAACAACCAGTAAGCCAGAAAGAAGAAAATTGAAAAGTGAGGTTAAGGTCAGCTTAGGAAGAGCCAAACAAAAGATTGGCATAGTAGGAAGTTACTGGAGCTCCTTGTACTGAGGGATAGGGGGAAGTGGCACAGTCAGATAGAGTACATGGAAAGGCTACAGGATTTTCACTGAAATATTTACCTGCACTGCCCTGGTCCACTCCTTTCAAAACAGCCATAGGAAAGACTTCTCAGAACAGCTTCTTTGTCACCATTATAAGCTATGTATAAAGACAGAGAATGGGTACCAGCCAAATGTCAAGTAAGCATCAGCTGGCAGGTGTGTTTATAAAGAATTGCCAAACTAATGCAGTAAATTACCACCCTGTGGGCCAATTCACAACTCACACCAATGAGAGCCCAACCATAGAAGCAACGGAGAGCATCTTGTCAAATATTTTGCGTCCCTGTTAGAATTCAACACGGCAAACTAGCTGAGGGAGAGCAGGCGGCAAAGGTACAGAACCGAGCACAAAATGAATAACCTACAATGAAATAGAATATAACAAAATAACATCTGAATGTGAGAACTCCTAAGGGGCAGGGAGGAAATCAGGCAGTCCCCTCCACACAGTCCAACTCAGAAGCCAGTGACAGGAGAAGGAATGGAGAGTGAGGATAGCTGCCTGAGAGCCAACACCAGGGAAGGGCCCAGTCACTGCCTGGCCTGGGGTTCCTATGGAAACGGCAGTCCTAGCTTCAGCCTATGGGATTGCAGCAGCAAGGGTGGGACCCCTGCAGGAGCCCCACAGCAGGAAACATAGTAAAGAAAGCAGCTATTTGGAGGCACTGGATGCCCTTTATCTTGCTGCATAAAGGGAGGAATGTAACCAAAAAGGGCCAGGCCTGGCAGGCAGGAATGAATGGGGGAGGGGGAAAGGAAAGGAAATAATTCTATATAGAGGGGCTATTATGTGTCAGGCACTGTACTAAGGGCTTTACAAATACCATCTCATTTTAACTTCACAAAAAACCTATTAGCTAATAATACCTATGAGGAATTGTCCCTATTTTTCAGTTGAGGAAACTGAGGCAAACAGGTTAAGTAACTTATCTAAAGTCACATAGCTAGTACATGTTTGAGGCCACATTTGAAGTTTGAAGTCAGCTCTTCCTGACTGCAGGCCTAGTACTCTGTTCAGTGTACCACCAGCTTGCCTCAAGTTGTCCCTGTCCTAAGGGCCCTCAGGCTACCCCTGAAAAACAGTGATAACTAGGAGATTATAGCTTTCAGAACCTGATCAGGTGATTCAGAGAATGTACAGAAAAGAAAACAAAACAAAAACTAAAATAAACTAAAAGAGAGATCACAGCACAGCACAATGGACAGAATCTTGGATATGGATTCAAATCTTACTTTTGCTTCTTGCTCCATGTGTGACCTTGGGGCAGTCACTCACCCTCCTGGGGTTCTTTTCCTATAAAATAACATGATTGTCCTAGATGATCTCTGAGGTCCCTTTCAGCTCTAAATCTATGATATTATAATTTCACCACCTTCACAAGACAAAATATGAGTAATTGAAAAATCAGTAGGGGATCTAGAGAACCTTGATGAAAAAACTCCCCTCCTGGCAAAAGTGGGAGAATATGAGATGGAAGGTTGTGCATACTGTGTTTCTTTGTTACCAGAGATAGTTATTATTGGACAAAAGGAGTTGGAGATGTCCAGAAATGACTGTAATTTGCAAAACAAAAAAGAAGCAAATCCTAAGACAAATCTTCATATTATGATAAAACACTTAGGCATCTCAGCTTACCAAGCTAAAATAAATTGAAAACTGTTTTGTATGTCACAGGATTTTTCTAAATATAGGTATTGAAGTAAGAGTTTTGAGCCATTGCTTGGAAAAAGAGAGTGTAATCTTTTTTTTCCCCAACCTTACTGGGAAGGTTTCTCATGAGACCCTCCCTACTGGACTGTGTATTCCATGATAATGCTATTGCTTGTTCGATATTTGTAACTCCTCTAGCCGTAGAACAGGGCTCTATGCAATGTAGATATTTGACAATTTGGGGTGACTTGTGTTGTGTGGAATGCATTCCCATCACCTATTCCTTAGTTATGCAGGGCCTGGCACATAGGAAATGCTTAATATGTGTTTAACTATTACCTGGTTTTGTAGAGGGAAGGAGAGTGGAGCAATGAGGCTCATGGGGTGAAGACCAGTACCAATCCTGTTCCCTCCTTCTCTAAATACCCAGTCACATAATAGAATCAGAGAGACTCAGAGTTGGAAGAAAGACAAGAGATCATCTAATTAAATCTTTATTTGAAGCATAGCTTCCCTCTACAACATCACAGAAAAATGATTCATGATTTTTTAAAAGAATCTATTGCATGCAAAGCATTATTACAGGCACTGGGGATATGAAGATGACATATGATCCAGTCCTTACTATCAAGAAGCCAGCATCTAATCAATCATTCATCCTTTTCTTGAACACCCCCAGTGGTGAGGAGGTCCCTACCTCATGAGACAGCCTATTCTACTTCTGCAGAGCTATAATTGTTAGGGAAGTGGTGTGTAAGACATCAAATAGAAGCATTGAAATGAATATGTCAAAGACTAATATGGTGGCATCTTGGAAGGAAAAGAAAAACCAAAAAAGGATTGGGATGTCAAAAAGCCCATTTTAGCTTTTGATTTGCTGCCTCTTTGATCCTACCAATCAGTTGCCAGAACTTGTGTCTTTGCTTCAATATCATCTCTCACATCAAATCATTTCTATCTATTCACATATATGGAAACTCAGTTCAGTCTCTTGTCATCTCTTGCCTAGACTAATTCATTGGCCTCCTAACTGTTCTCTCTGCCTTAAGTCTTTTCCCATTCCATTAAGTTGCAAAAATACTAAAATGATTTTCTTTAAACAGATGTGTCTCTCCTTTACTTAGCACATTTCAGGGGCTCCCTATTACTTCTATGATAAAATATTAATTTCTCTGACCCTAAAAGCCTTTAAAGCCTCCCATAATCTGGCCATAATTTATCCTTCCAGCCTTTTACATCATTCTCCTTCTCATAAGCTATGATCCAGCCAAATCAGCCTTCTTTGCCCTTCACATACAGCATTTTGTACTTTGTCTCTTTGACTGCACTCTCCCCTCTACTTGAGATGCCTACCTCTTCACTCCTACCTCACAGACTTTCTCTCTTCCTTAAAGATGTAGCTCAAACACCAGTTGGTACTTAATAAAATGCTTGTAGATTGATTGACTTAACTTTTGGAAATTTCCTCAGTTTCCATATCTGTAAAATTATGGAGTAGGATTAGATGACCTTAGAACTCTTCCAATTGCAGTACTGTATGTCATATGCTAATCTTCAACCAGCCTTAAAATACAAGGGGTGGACCAAAAACTCTCAAAGGTTTTTTTATAGCTTTAATTTTTATGATCCCATAATACTTGAATTTAAGGAGATCATAATATGATAACCATTGGCACGGGAAGGTTCCTTAGAAGTCTCTTAGTTTAATTCTTTCATTTTATTTAGGAGCAGATAAGTGATATAGTGGGTAGACAGCTGGACCTGGAGTTAGTAATATGAGGATTTCTTTACAAATTTAAAAATTTAAGAATAAAAATAATATTGGTTATGAAGGACCTGTAATGAAATAATTTTTTAAGTTTTTTTAAATTAACTCTGAGTTTTCTCTTTCTCCCAATCCCCTCCAACACTTTCATGACTCTTTAGCAAAATAATATCCTCTTCAATTCATACATCATAATTTGTTCATCCATTGCCCAGTTGATAAGAGTAACCTTTTAATTTCTGTGTCTCGACTAAATTTTTTTTTTTAAGAAATGCCCACAAATAATCTTGCACATGTAGTTACTTTTTTGTTTCTTTAATTTCTTTGGGAATGTAGGTGGAATTGTAGCATCATTGGGTTAAAAAGTACATATAGTTTAGCAGCTTTGGGAGCATAATTCCAAACTGTTTTCCAGAATGGCTAGCTATTCACATTTCTATTGACAATGAATCAATGACCCCAATTTAATTATTTCTAATGTGTTATTTTCCTTTTTTGTTAACCTTGCCAGTTTATTGGGCATCTGGATGAGCAGTTGTTTTAATTTGTATTTCTTTCTCTTTTGTCTTTTTGGAGGGGGGAAAGCAGGGCAGTTGGAGTTAAGTGACTTGCCCAAGGTCATAGAGCCAGGAAGTGTTAAGTGTCTGAGATTGGATTTGAACTCAGGTCCTCCTGACTCCAGGGTCAGTACTCTATTCACTGTATTACCTTAGATGTCCCTTAATTTGCATTTCTCTAATTATTAGTGAATTAAAGCTTTTTTTTTCTAAATGGGTATCAATACCTTGCATCTCTTTGCTGTGGGAGAATTCTTAGACAAAAAAGGTACACAGGTCCACAGAAAATAAAAAAAATAGACTCTTTTTCAATTCCATGAAAATTGAAAAGCTTGTATGCATACAAATGCAATTAAAATATGAATGTGATCCATTGACTGAGAAAAATCTTCTGTACAAAATATGTGTTAGGAGTCATATCTAAGATACATAGGCAATTAATACAATTATATAAGACACAGAAGCATTCCTCAATGAATAAGTGGTCAAAGAACATGAACAAAGAATTCTCATAAGAATGGCAAACTATTAAAAACCATATGCAAGACTGTTCCAAATCATGAATAATAAAAGAAACACAAATCAAAGTAACTCTAAACTTTGTGATCCTTGGTAAGTAAATTAACCTCTTTAAGTCTCTGTTACCTCATCCTTTAAATAATGAGCTCTTAAATCCCTTCCAGCTCTAATGATCTTATAATTCTATTAATTTTTGCCTCATGCTTAGAAAATTGATAAAGAGGGTAAAAGATAGAAATATTCCATGCTGGAGGGACTGTGGAAATATAGGTACATTAATACAAAGTTTGTGAAACTGTGAATTGTCCCAAACATTTTGTAAAGCAAGTTAGTTATACTAAGAAAGTGATTACAATTTTAATACTCAAAGACACAAAAATTTGTACTGATAGGCAATACTCAAAAGAGGTAAAAGACACGAAGAAAGGTAAATGAATGGAATAGAATATTATTGCACCAAAATAAATGATGAATTAAAAGAATCATGGGAAGAAATATGAACCAATAAAAAGTTATAATAGTATGTATTATGTGCCAGGCACTGCTAAGTACTTTTCAAATAGGTCTCATTTAATCCTCAAGACAATCTTGTAAGGTATTATAATTATATCTGTTTTACAGTTGAGGAAATAGAGGGAAAGATAGATTAAATGACTTGCCTAGAGTCACACAGCTATTAGGTGTTTGAAGCTGGATTTGAATTCACATGGTTTTGACTCTATGCCCAACACTCTTATCCTCCGCACTATCTGAACAGTGAAAATAGCAGAATAAATGAAGAACAATGATTACAACAAAAAAGATGAAATTGAATGCTGTGTAATTATAAAGACCCCACTAGTTTCCCAAGAAGAATTAATATGAAGTTCCTCCTCTCCTTCTTTGCAAAGACAAGACAAAGGCAATGTGAAGAAAGACGATATTGGGAGAGTGTAAAATAAAGTGTTGGATATAGAAATTTTGTTCCAGAAAAAAATGCTACATTCAAAAAGGGATTTATTTTTCTAAACTTAACAATAATTGTGATTCAGTAACTAAATATTGAATTAGGAATGGTGGTTAGTGGTCAGATAAGAGGATTTTGGAATTCTTGAACATAGAGGTCATCCATTTGGTGTGGTTAGGGTTAGGGTTGCTTGAGACCCCCAAATACCAATACACCAGGTCCTGATAAATGAATTTGACTCAAATCTTCTCAGCCAAAGAAAAGCAAACTTTATTAAAAGTTCACCTGAAATGGACACAGAGCAAGTCTGTGCTAGAAAATTCTATGGCATTCTCACACACATGGGGTCAAGAAGGGGTGTTATATACAGAAAGGTTGTGGAGAAATCTAGGGGTGTTCTGCAGGAGGAGTTTGGGGAGGGTCTTCAGGAGGAGTCAATAAGGTCAATGAGTGCTTAAGGGTGGCAAGTTGCAGAGGTTACCTGGAGCCAACAGACAACTGTGGGCTAGGCCAGTTCAAGGTTGGATTGATATTTTGATGGGCTCAAGGGTTTCCACCCTTGATAGACAATGGAGGGCCAACCTAGTAACAAAGGTTTGGGCAGAGCCACAGTGAAAGGCTTATGGTTTCATGCAAATGTCTCATCAAGTGGGAAGATTTAATCAGAGTTCAAGGGAGTTCCTAGACCTGTACCTCATCACATTTGTGAGTCATGACAAGATTAGGGATATTACCATCTTGATATGTGGCTGAGATGGGGATGGAGGAGTAGTTAACAATAATAAGTGAGTAGGATAAGGTGGCAAGGGTGTTGAAGGGAGTTTCCTAATACAAGGGCAAAAGTTGAGGGAGAGAAAAATTATGAGCCATGTACAGAACTCAGTGTGGAAGGAAGGGAAATGGGTGAGGGCATGGTCTATAGAAAATAATCACTAGACATTTGATTGTGATAGAAATGAGCAGTATAAACCTCAAAGGAAGAAAAGTTAAAGAGTGATGGAGGTAGGAGAAGAACCCAGAAGTGGCAATGGGGAGCAAAGAGTATACCAATTGTCCTGCCTTGATCTTGAATGAATAAAGGTACACTCAGTACCTTTATAAAGTAAAGGAGTTGGAAAGGAAAGTGAATGAAGTTGAAGGGAAGTTTGTTGCATATGGAGCAGACATTCCAGAGGTCATAATGGAAGGATTAGAAGTTATTTGATTTAAGGAAGAGAATTTCAGTGCAACCAATTTTCTCAGACGCAGGTAACCTATTTGACCTAGCAATTACTTACATACCCTCCCAAGTCTTGTGTTATAAATGGAGTAAAAGTCAGTCTCTGGCAAATTAATTTATATATCTATGAAACACAGGAGAAAAAAAACCTTCTACCTGGAAAACTGTCATTATTTCCCAATAGCATCTGATCCTCCTGAAGGAACTGGAATCAGAGTGGAAACTTTGGAGACAGTAGCAAACTCTGATAATCCTGTATGTCAAATGTAAATTATTCCAATGGGACTCTTGCTTTCTTTCTTCTTTTTCCTCAATTATGACATCACTTTTTCTTTTCTCACATTTAAAATTAAATTGGTTTATTTATTTTTAGTTTACAACATTCAGTTCCATAGTCCCTTGAGTTTCAGATTTTCTCCCTTCTCCCTCCCCACCCCATCATGCCAGCATGCATATTGGATACAGGATCTACAAATATCTTCCCATTAATCATTAGTCAGCTTGTAAAGAAGGACTGTAGCTGATGAAATGATCAGTGGGAAAGAGAAACAGAAAAAAACAAGAAACAGAAACAGAGCAAGTAGTTTGTTTCAATTTTCACTCAGACTCCACATCTCCTTCTCTGGATGTGGAAATCTCCTTTAATCATAAGTCTTTTTGAGTTGTCCTATAACTTGTATTGCTGGGAGGAGCTCAGTCTATCGAAGTTAGTCATCACATATCTGATGTCTGTGATTGTGTAAAAATTTCTCCTGGTTATGCTCTTCTCACTCAGCATCCGTCTCTCCAGGTTATTATTAAATCCATCTGCACTGTAATATTCCATTACATTCATACACCACAACTCGTTCAGCCATTCCCCAATTGATAGGCATCTCCCTGTTTTCCAGGTTTTTGCCACCCCAAAAAGAGCTGCTATAAATATTTTTATACATATGGGTCTTCTTCCCACTTTTCTGATCTCTTTGGGATATAATCCTGGAAGTGGTATTGCTGGGTCAAAGGGTATGCACTTATTTATAGCCCTTTGGGCATAGTTCCAGATTGTTCTCCAGAAAGGCTGGATCAGTTTGCAACTCCACCAACAATGCATTAGTGTTCAGGTCTGACATCACTTCTAATTTTCCCTATATTTGGGCCTGCACATTGAAACTTGCTTGTCAGATTTATGTCTTCCAGTCTATAGGCCGTTCACCTACAGTTGCTAGCAAACAGTGGGTACCAGTTCATGTCTTACCCTCCTCCCCCCATTATTCCCAGGATGCGGCCTGTGCTTGGTTCCAGTTAATCTCCTCTCTGGGACCCCCTTGAAGCAGGGACAGCTCTATGGCCCTTGCCATCAGGAAGCAGTTTCAGAAGCTAAGACTTTCACCCCTTACCCCAAAAGATTTTGGATTCCATTTGAGGAGGAAATGATCTGTGAACTAGACCCCTGAACATTCACATACATTTGAGCAGTGCATATCCTTGGTGTTGGGCTGAGGAACATCCCAGTAATCCTTTTAACTGTTCTTTCATTATGGCCCTCCAACCTAGCCCAGTCTTTCATTCTCTATAGCCTCAGGACCACTCTAGGCTGGGGCAGGGGGTCACTTGCCACTTGCCACTCCTTAAGTCTATCAAGATCTTTTCACTGACCTTTTTTTCTATATCAAAATATCATTCTCAGGCCCATTAAGTGCTGATTCATTAGGAATCTTGCCCTCCTAAACTGTTATAATAAAACCTCACTACTCTGACTGAAAGAAGGATTGAGTAGTTGAATTCTTTTGAGGCACATTTGCCCTGTACCCTTGTATTTCAGGGTTCCCAGCATGCCCAAACAGCAACAACAACAGTGATGGTAGCCAGACCTCCCAGCCTACAAACACCAAGGACAACTTGGAAGGTTGGCAGGAACCTGGGTGAGAGTGTAGCACAGTCCAATGCATGCCATCCCATCACAGGCCCAGCACCAGCAAACCATGGTGCAGACCTTGATAACCACTGAATCAGCAGTGGCAGGGGCAATGGCTGTTTTGGAGCTCTCAACCCACAGAAAGTACGGGGTTCGAACAACTGGTCAGAAGGAGATTACAAGGGGCTTTTGCTAGCACTGAGGCTGGACTCCATTACTTTGCCCATACTTGGATCTGGATTGAAATCCTGGGTGGCAGTCCCAGGGCAAGGAAGTGCACTAGCATAGCAGAGTTTGTAGAAGCACTGGAGTGGGGACTCTCCTCATAGTTTCAGGGTAGAAAAGAGTGCTTGAGATTACTCACTGTTCAGAGAACACACTAGGAGAGTAGTAAGCAACCATCCTTAGACCATTCCACCTTGGAAGAATTGCAAACTTATATGTCCCTCAAAGTAGTTCTGAAATAGAAGTTATTTGGCTAAAACTTTGGGGTGGGAGGGGTGAGAGAGATGGGAGTAATGAACTGGGTGATGGGAGATGGGGAATTGGGTTGGGATGATGACCTCCAGGGATTAAGAATTACTGGGGCATGAAGGGTATGACCAAGTAAGAGAATGTTTAACACTGAGCAGAGGGCACCACTCTTCTTTCCAACAAAGTTTGGAAACTTGGCTACAGTTAAGTGTAGTCTAAGATGAGAGCAGATTGCCAGGCACATAGAAGGCCCTTAATGAATGTTTATTAATTAGTTGTTTGATATTATATTCTTTAATAGATTGTAAACTTCTTGAAGGTAGAGAGTTTCTTTTCTATCTTTCTATCTTCAGTGTTATCACAGTGCCTGACTCAAATCAGATGATTAATAAATTTTTTTAAATTTGTCCATTTTTCTCAGGTGTGGATACTAAAGCCCAGAGAGGTCATTTGCTCAAGGTTAAAAAACCATCAAGTTTTGGGGTTGACATTTAGCCCATGTCTCTCCTCACCCCAAGTCCAGCATTCATTGCACTACAACATACTACCATTAGAGAATACTGAAACTCTTGGAGGTTTTTCTGATCTGTAAGAATGAGGAGTTGAATTAGATATTCTCCAAGGTCAGTTTCATTTCTAATATTCTGTCAATATAAATTCCGTTTGTATTCCACTTGAGAGTTCCTTATATCAATACAATCATAGATCGAATTCCTCATCCCTATCTTTAAGTTGTAAAATACCATTTTGGTATTTCAGTGTGACATGGTGGTGAACTTGAGTTCTCAGAGGTTAAAGGAGCCTAGGAATAGACCTGGTAAATCCTATCAAGCAGGAAAGGTATCCATTCCATTCCTGAGTGTACATAATTCTCAGTTTAACAAGTTTAGAGAGGCCAATAATTAAAGAATTGAGGACTATGTGACTTTTTTTTCTTTGGTCTAGTACCTCATTGTACCAATCTATTGAAGCATGGAAGACTGTTAGCCTGAGGGAGTACTCAAAATGGTGACATCATGAATCTCTTGAAATTATTGAATGAACTAGAAAATATCAAAAGAAGATGGAAACCAACACACTAAAATTAGTAGACTGATGTGCAAATTGATCAGATCTGTAAATTCTCCATATAAACCCATAGAATCACTCAGTTAAATTACAAATCCCCACTACCAAAAATGAAAAAGAGTTCCATCTAGCGGTATCCTGCTCAGTCTCCCAAAATATGAGCTCAGAAAGATTCTGGAGGGCTGAGTTGGAGATATTAAACCAATAAATTGACAGAAAAAAATGTCACAAATCCCAAGGTAAGAAGCCCTATATCAACACTAAGTGGTAAATCAATTTTTATATGTAGCAAGAAAACACTGTATGTTTTTTTTTCTGTTTAGAATTTGGTTTCTATCTTATACAGTGGTGTTTAAAAGGGCCAAGGTAGAGAGAAGTCCTGGTCCCTTTAGGGGGAAAAATGTTCTTTATGTTGGCAAGAACTGGGTTATAAAATGGAGATGAATCATCAACCAAGAAGGAGGGATTTGCTGACTGAATTAGAAGTTATGCTGTCTAGGCAAAGCTATTGAATCTTTCATCTTGAAGGTGTCTCCATTTAGTTACAAGCCAGAGATAACCAGCTTGAGGGCTTGGAACTTGGCAGACTAGGAAGTAACTTTGCTGTAAGAAAATTTAAAGAAATTTCTCTCTAGCAAAGGGAAGTATTTAGAGAAGGAAATATTTAGAAATAACAGTATGGTATTAAGGAAATAATGAACACTTTTTCCTTTGCAAGCAACTGAGAGTAGGCTGGAGCAGATAGTAAGTGACTAAGTGTAGGGATTACTGTTAGTCAAAAAGCACCTGTGGTGCTGAGGGTCACAGCCCAGTTGCTAAACTCACAGGGAGGTTTCTGAAGAAATTACTGGCATCATGATGAACAGGAGGAGCCAAGATGGTGGTGTAGAAGCAGCAAGGTCCTGCAGCTCCCACACAGCCACCATAGATACCCATAAAATATGACCCTAAACAAATTCTAAGGCTCTCAAACTCACAAAAATACAGAAAATACATCTCTCACTGAAGGCAGCTCGGCAGCAGGGGCTCACCCCAGCAGGCCAGGAGCAGAGGCCAGCCCAGCCTGAACCCTAATGCGGTCAGGCCCAAGGGAGGTGGGGAGGAGCCGAGCTGAGCCACAGCCAGTCTACAAGAGAGAAGACCTACAACACCTCCAGCAAACTCAACATCTACCAAGGCATGAAAAATAGGGATTAGAGAAAGGCAGATCAGCAGCAGGGGCTCAACGTTGAGGCCAGCCCAGCCCAAAGCTGAGGCCATGGCCAAGTCACAGGGTGGGCAGGAAGAGCCAAGCATCCCAAGCCACAGTGTGAGTCTACCTCAGAGAAGATCTATAGCACCTGAAGGGATCTTCACATCTAGCAAACCAGGATTAGAGTAGGTCAGTGAAAGTGGAACTTTCTAGCTGAATTTGGGGGAGGAAAAGAAGTTTGCCCAATCTGCCTCCAGGGCAAGGAAGCAGTGGGGGAAGGGCAGGAACTGCTGTAACAGGTGGCCTCCCCCACTGGGCTGCTTCAGAGCCCTTGGCCTGCAGACCCCGCAGGGGGCTGAATCAATTGATCAGGGCCAAGGGCTCTTGCATTGAGCAGCCTGGACATGGATCATGGTCTTGGGTGGTGGTCCTGGGGTGGGCTCTCAGCAACCCAAAGCTGGGAGGGGGGACTGCAACACCCCCCTAATAGCTCCAGCAGCTGGGAAAACCCCAGCTATTTGGAACAGAGCTTTCCCCCCTGGAAGCAGAGTTCCACAAAGCTAAAAAAAAAAACAACCAATTAATTGACTGGCCAACATGAGGAAAAGGAAGCAAAATAAGAACAGTAATAAAACTCTAGAATCCTTTTTTGTGGACAAAAAGGATCAAAGCATGGAACGGGAGGAAGACAACACAGTCAGAACTCCCATACCAAATGATTCCAACACACTTGAAGAATGCCTGGAAGCTATAGATCAACTGAAAAAGGACTTTGAAAAACAAATAAGAGAAGTAGAGAAAAAATTAGGAAGAGAAAAGTGGCCACTACAACTAAGAGCTATGGAAAAAAAATCCTAGGGCAGTTATGAAGGTAAAAGAAAATAATTTTGCCGTTAAATTGGATTAGTTGAGTTTAGTGCACAGCATGTGTATCTTGTACTTAGGCATTCATATTGCTTTGAACCTTGTTGTAATTTGTTGTCTAGCATTGTGTGTTCATAGAAATAGTAAAGTAATACCTATCCTCATAATTTAATTGAACGCTGTAGTTTTTAAAAAGAAACTATATTATTTAATTGATTGTCTGCTATTTACATACTTCTCTAAGTTATTCATGCCTAAGAAAAGCCTAAATGTGACACCTATTTTACTAATAAAGGCCTTGAGGCAGATAGGTGGTAGAACATAAAGTCCTAAAGATCTGAGTTCAGATATAGTCTCAGACGTTCATCAACTGTTTGACCTTGGACAAGTCACTTGATTTCAATCTTCCTCAGTTTCCTCAACTGTAAAATGGGGCAATTGATAACATTTATATTTCAGGGTTGATATCAGGATCAAATGAGACAGTAATTATCAGTCACATAGCACAGTAACTACCATGTTTTGTTGGTGAGTTGGTTTAGTTATATTCCACTCTTTGTGACCCCATTTGTGGTTTTCTTAACAAAGATACTGAAGTGGTTTGCCATTTTCTTGTCCAGCTCATTTTGTAACAATGTTAAGTGACTTGCCCAAGATCACATGCTAGTAGATGTCTGAGGTAGGGATCTTCTTGATTCCAAGCTCAGTGTTCTATCCCTTGCACCACTTAGCACATATTACAGCTAGTTAAATGTTAGCTATTGTTCGTCTTCCTATTTTCTGTTGGTTTACTAAGTGGTGATAAAAATTCTTTCAATTGACTACTTAGCTGGAGTGAAGAAGGAAAACTGTTCTGGACTCTCCAGTGGGAATAGAGGTTGTGGTGGCAGATGCCTTATCTCCCCATATGGGTTGCTTGGTGGTTATAAATACACATTACCTGTTGTACATGATACCATGAATTGAACTTGGTGGGGACTCAAAGAGTTTGGCAGGGGGAAAAGGAATATTTTGTAGCAATTATGCTAAGTTTGAGTTTACTCTCTCCTGAGTTTAAACGGGTGTGTAGAAGAGTGTGTGCATTGCCCTTTTTGTGTGTATGTGTGTGTGTGTGTGATACTTTTGCATATTAATCCTTATTATACTTTCTCAGAAAATATCCTTTTGTAAAAACTAGTTGATATCAATTGGTTAAGAGATATGAAAAAGATATTGAATGGTCCAATTATATTGGGGGGAAGATAGAATTTGAGAGCTTGAAAATAATAGTGTTAGAAACTTCCCTTCTCAAGCATTCTGTTTTAGCCTAGAACCCATTAGCAAAAAGTAGTATGTAAACACTAGGGACCCAACCCATCAGTGCTATTGGTGTTTGGGAGAGGAAGACACATGCAGGGAATAAACTTTGCTAGGAAGAACTAATCAGCCTACATGAAACTTGCCTTAGAAAGCTAATTGAAATCTTTATTGATTAATTTTACAATATGTAAATAGATCATTTCTTTTTAGGGATTAACTATGAGTAAATTTTTAATCCCACTATTATAGTTCTAAGACCCAAGAGGGCAGAGACTGCAACTCATTTCAACTTTGTGTCTTCCCCAGAAGTCAGTACACTGCTACTCCTCTAAGCACAGGAGACATTTGATAAATGTTTGTTGTCATTCCCTAGGCTTCTGCATTTACTCTTCCAGTACTTCCTTATTAGAAAAGCTCCATGGAGATAGCACGTATTTAGAAAACACAGGTTAATTTTAATAAGAACTCAACAAAAATAAAATCAGGAAGTCAAATCAGTTAAAATAAAAATTCTGTTCTTTGAACATATGATTTCACCTTTGTTGGGAACTCCCATCAAAATAGGTAAAATGATTAGCAACTTAGGATCATAGGAACTTTGGTAATTTGTAGTTTTTGAGACTTCATGGCAGCTAGGAGGCACAGTAGAGTGCTGATTCTCATCTTCCTGAGTTCAAATCTAGTCTCAGACACTTACTAGCTGTGTGACCCTGGGCAAGTCACTTAACCTTGGTTACCTCAGTTTCCTTATCTGTAAAATGAGCTGGAGAAGGAAACAGCAAACCACTGTAATATCTTTGCCAAGAAAACCCCAAATAAAGTCATGAACAGTCAGACACTATTGAAATAACTGAACAACCACAACTCTTGGAGACTTTGATCCCTGAGTACCCTGGGAGTGGAAATGACTTGCCATTGGTCATGGAATCAGTATTTGTCAGAGACAGGACTTGAAACCAGGTTTTTCTGATTTCAATATAAGACCACTCTACAATATGCTATTCTGCCATCTTCCCTCTCACAATGCATTCCCAAGCTAAATATCAATAGTATTGATTACCTGATGTGTTGCATTGTCTTGACCAATGTTCACATCTGGTTTTTCTCAACTTTTTTCTCTCTGCTTGTAACGCTTCTCTATTTATTTGAATTTTTGAGCTTTGAGGAAAGAGTTGGTAAGTATTTTAATTTCCTTTCTAGGAGTTTTACCTCATTATCTGCTTTTAGCAGATGTGAGAGGGTGACATTCACATTAACAGTTCAGTTTCTGTACTAATTTTAGGGATGTCAAAATATATTCTCCCTCATCCCTCCAACTCTTTCTCTTTGTTTCTTTGTCTCTTTCTGTCTCTCTGTCTTGGTCCACCAATGTCTTTCCATCTCTCTGTCTTGTTTCTTTATCTCACCATTTTCTTTTGGCAGGTTCAAGTGAGGACACATTTTTTAAGCATTTCATACTCTGCTGGGCCCATTACCTGTTTGTTTACAGTTTTCTTAATAAAGCCACAGAGGAGAGACTTTATCAGAAACAAAGGACATTGTACATATATCTCTCTGACACCTTTCTCTTCAACAGTCTTTTATCAACTCAGAAGGATACCATTCTAACAGTATATTTTGAAGCCAGAAGTGAAACTTAAAATACCTCTTTGTTCATATGAACATGATCAAAAGTAACCCTGGTCACAAGAGACAGATCTTTCATTTTGGGCATCGAATTTTTCAATAAACTAAAAAATATCGTATCCTTACCAAAATTAGCGTACAGTTCCCATGAATAGTTTTACTCATGAAGGGATTCCAAGTGTATTTTATTTGTAATTACACCAACGTTTTTCCCTGTCACTATGAGGTAAGTTTAATTATGAGACAGTTAGCCACTGTTTCCCCCCCAAAAAAGAACCTTATATATTTAGTATATACTTATATGTGCATATATGTCTCCTGAGACATGTGAAATTCTTAAGGGGAAAGAACGTTTCATTTCCTCCCCTTTGATCCTAAGCACCTAGTACAGTGCCTCCCACATAATAGAATCTTGATAAATGCTTATTGATTAGTGAATTGTTTCCAACCCCCCCACCCCCAACCCCCTAAGACTGGCTAGAATTCTAACTCCGTTATGATCCTCAGCTACATGAGACTGAAAAGTGAAAAGTTATAATTTACTTCATTTTTGTACTTTTTTAAATTATTCTCTCTATCCCATGCTCTATCTCCTCTTTAACTAATCTTACTTCTTGAGGGGCATTTCCTGACTGTCTTTGACCACACTCCTGGCATCTTTTTCTTTGACTTGCATGGCAGAATATATCTTATTTCTCTTAAACCTCTGCAGTGGAAATGAATTCCACAACCATGGCTTGTCTCTATAGTGGCATTATGAAGAGAATATTGTATTCTCCCCACACATAACAGGAAAGCAAGCTGCCATAAATCCAGTGTGGGTATTTGGGAGGAGGGGGTAGGGAGGTAAATAAAACATCCGTGAGTAAGCAGGAGCAGAGATGTGCTGTGGAATTTCTCAATTTACTGTGCAGTTCCAAAATAATCACAAAGTTAGTGGGATCTGGGGCAGAATACAGAGAACATGGCATAGATGTGATTCTTTTGTAGGGTACACCTAATCCCATAGCTCCTGACATCTGCTAATTACTTATACGCTTTCAGATTACGAAAGAAAAGATTTAGCATATACTGGGGCCCATGCATCTGGGGAAAATACCCATATGTATAAAATTATAGTACCTTTTTTTGTGTTGACAAAAACTAGAGACTGAGGGGATACTCATTAATTTGAGAATGGCTGAACAATTGTAGCATATGATTGTGATGGAATGCTGTTGTTATATATGAAATGACAAACAGGATGGTTTCAGAAAAACCTGGGGAGAATTATATGAATTGATGCAAAGTGAAATGAACAGAACCAGGAGATCATTGCACATAATATCAGTAATATTGTAAAAGGGATCAACTGTGAAAAATTTAGCTATTCTCAGCAATATAGTGAACTAAGAGGGGGCCATCTCCAGTTGTCCTGATTGATATCTTGCCACTGGACCCAGATGGCTCTGGAGGAGAAAATGAGGTTCATGACTTTGCATATACCTCCCTCACTTAGATTCAATTCACTTGCAAGTCATGGTATCACCTTCAATGACCCACGACAATTCTAAAGGCCTCCTGATGAAAAGTGCTTTCCATCTGCAGAGTGAGAACCGATGAACTGATGAACTGAGTGTAGGTTAAAGTATAATTTTTCCATTATATCTTTTTTGGTTTTTTCCAACATGGCTAATATGGAAATATGTTTTGCATGATTTCACATGTGTAGTTGATATCACATTTCTTGTTTTCTCAACGGGTAGGGAAGAGTTGACAGGGGGAAAGAGAATTTGGAGCTCAAAAAATTTTTTTGAATTAAAATTATTTTAAAAGTTAAAATAAATAAAACACTTTACAATTTTATTTTTTTAATTTATGGAATGAAACAGGTAATTTTATAAAACAGCATAATCAAAAAGATGATTGCACATGAAGCTGCAAATCTATTATGTACAACTTGCTAAGCCTTTTAAATAAGTATGCCTATTAAATAGGAATTATCATGGGAATTTCTTTTTTTCTTTCCTGTTTTCTCCCTCTAGAGATGGTCACTACACACACACAAACACACACTCACTCACATATGCAAACTCATTCTATATATATATATGTATATATATACACATATATATATATATATATTTATCAATTCTTTCTCTGTTTTCAATTATTGTCTTCTTTTATTTGTCCTTTGTAGTTAATTTGCAGTTAATTTAATAGTGAAAATGATTTATTCACTCAGAGCTGTTCTTAGAATAATATTGCTGTTATTGTATATGATGTTCTCTTGTTTCTGCTCATTTTACTCTTCATTATTTCATATGCAAGTCTATTTGTGTTTTCCTAAGATCACTGAGCTCATCATTTCTTAGAGCACAATAGTATTCCATCCCAATCATATACCACATCTTGTTCAGCCACCCCCAATTGAAGGGCATCCTCACAATTTCCAGTTCTTTGCCACCAAAAAGATCACTGCTTTAGAACATTTAGATTCTTTTTTTTTCCTTAACTTTTTCCCTACTTTGGAAGTAGATCTAGTAGTGATGTTGCTGGGTCAAAGGGCACAGGCAGCTTAATAACTCTTTGGGCATAATTCTAGATTGCTCTCCAAAGTGGTTGGATTAGTCCACAATTCCACAAGCAATGAATTAGACAATCTGATAGCTATAAAATGGTATCTCAAGGTTGTTTTAATTTGCATTTCTCTAATCAATAAAGTAATACCTTTTTTTAAAGAGATAGTGAAAAAATGTCATAACACAATCACTTTCTGGCTTTGTCTAACTGAATTCCTTCTATGAACTTTGATGATGACAGCAATCAGAGAAGAAATATGTAACATCTCCCCATACATGAATGTAAGCAGTTTATCCCTGTTCAGTCCTTTATCATTACTCATTCATGTTTACCTTTTAATTTTTCTCCTCATCTTCAAAGTTTCTTTGCAGTTCAAATTTTTTTTTTTATCATAAATGCTTGGAAGTCATTAAAGATCCATTGTTTCCCCTGTAGCAATATATGTACTTTTTTGAGTAAGTTATTCTTCAGTCTAAGTCAAGATATTTGCCTTCTAGAATAACATATTGCAAGTTATCTGTTCTATTACAGTGGTTGCTGGTAAATTGTGAGTGACTGTGGCTTTCTTCCTGACTGCACTATGATTTTTTTTCTTTGACCTGGGAGCTCTGGGTTTTGGATATGGTGTTCCTGAGAATTTTCATTTTGTGGCTTCTTTTGGGAGATGATCAGTGTTTTTTTTAAATCTATTTTCATTTCGTCGACTGCTATTAAGAGATATCGGCAGTTTTCTTTTTAGATTTTTTGATATATGAAATCTAGGTTTTTTTCCCATGGTATTCAGATGATCCCAAAATTCTTAAGTTTTTTTTCCACCACGATCTCTTTTCCTCAGTTGTTTTCCTTACGAGATATTTAATATTTCCTTTTATTTTTTCATCCTTTTGACTTTGTTTTAATATTTCTGATTGCCTCATGAAGTCATTGGTTTCTATTTGCTCCACTCTAATTCTCAGGGAATTTGTTGCTTCATCACAGTTTTATACCTTTTGTGCAAAACTGTTAATTATCTTTTAAATTCTTTCTTCCAAAGCTCTCATTTCTTTTCCATTTTTTACTTGAAGTGATCTCATTCCACTTATTAAATAGAATATTTTTAACTCTTAAAGAAAAAAAATGCAACAAAACCCTGGCTTCGTATCTTCCTGGAATTCTAATTGAATTTTCACACAAGGCTTTGCTTGTAGAATTTTTTTGGAGCTATGCTAGTCTGTGTTTGTACCTTGAATATTTCTGCCACCATAGTAACTCATTATGTATGGGTTCTTTTTTGTTTGTTTGCCCATCATTCTTTTATTTCCTGGCTTTGGACATGATATTAGGGAGAGCCTCTGACTCACTTTTGGAGACAAAGTCTGGGCTGGTTCTATTGTTTCTTTCGTGAATGATATGTTATTTCAGAATCTCTGGAATAGACTGATGACCTACAAGCTTTCAGTACTACTGAAGTTATCAGATCCAGGAAAATGCCCAATTGTTACCTCTCTCTCTCCCTCTACCCTTTGTCTAAGCTCTTCAAGATCCTGAATTAAATTTGGATTGTTGCAAGAGTAGAATAATGATGAACTTCCCCCATCGATCAGCTGAAAAGCTCTGTTGGTTCAAAAGAAAAGAACTGTAGCCCCTTCTTTGATCTGGAATTCTGGCTTTGGTTATTCTTTTTAAAGCTTGCCTAGATGCTAGAATTGACACCTTGCTTTGACCATGGGGTCTGGGCTACACCATTGCTGTTTACTTCTGAACTTTCTCCTTTCTCCATACAAAGTCCAGGGTTTCCCTAACCTATGGCACCATTCCCTTGCCAGGTCTCCTTCTCAGTCCACTCCGGATCTGTACCTCAGAACTTACTACTGAGTAATAATTACTGTCAATAAAGGTGCCAGTTCATACCCACCCTATTGCAGGGTCCCTGTATGGGTCTGGTTATGCCCTGGTTTGGGATCTAGAACCTTCTAGTGCATGGTCTGTTCCTGGGTATTGGGGTGCACCTTTGGAGTAGTTTCATGGTCCAATCCTTTCCCCATCCCCAGCATCCATAGGCTTTGCTGTCTATCTCCCTATGCTGAACTGGACTGGAAAAATGATTCCCTGTGATTTCCCATCAGGATGCAGTCTGGCATGGTTTTCTAGATCTGTTTGGAAGAGTTTATGGAGGTGAGGTCATTTCATTTCTCCTATTATGCCACCATCTTGGCTCTATCGCCTCAAAGAACTTTTAAAGATAACTTCCTTTAAGCATGGATGTGGCAGGCTCATTTTTCTCATGAATCAGCTAAGTGATGAGAAGAGTAATAGCTTAGTGGATAAAGTGCTTGAGTCATAATCAGGAGGACTTTGTTTCAAGACCTATTTCTGTAGCGTATTGATTATGAGATCCTAGGAAAGTCATTTGACAATTGCTGATCTGGTTTTACTCCACACTGGTAGATAGTTTACTCACTGGGAGTTTACTATGCCAACAAAATCATAAGTCTAATCAAAAGAAAAAAGAGTCAGTACAATGCTAAGTTGGTAATTTCTACTAAAGGAATCTAAGTATATTCAGTGGCCCTTTATTTTTAGTACCCTAGGGCAAATACCCAATCATTATACCCTATTTTTTTCCTCTGGCCAGGAAAACTCATGTAGTCTATGAAATTATCCACTAGGAATAGGGTGGGAGAATATAATTTGTCCTATGCCTACCTCTCAGACTGCTAAACAACTTTCATCTCTGATTATGTCCACAAGTGAAGAATCATTATTTTCTGGTGTTTATGAATTTTGGTAAGAAACCCAGTGCTAGCCATCTATACCAACATTTTTTTAAAATACTCAGTAAAAGGAGTTATATAGCTTTATGTCATAAAAAGATATTAAAAAAAAGGTTACATTACCTTTGCTTTCATATGGAACCAAGTCTAGCCAGCAAAGTAAGAATACCTGCCAAATCTGAACTGCCTGGACTCTGTTGGTGATCACTATGTTTGAAATGAACAGGAAAGAAAAGCAAGGCAACAAGCATTTGTTAAGTGCTTATTATGTGCTTAGCACTGTGCTAAGCACCACTGACATAAATAAAGGTTAAAAAAAGATAAGTCCTGCCCTCTAGAAGGTTACTTTCTAATGGGGAAGATAACTACAAAAAAAGGTGAAAATGGAAAGGGAAGGACTTGGGAGGAAGGTACTTGGGTGGGGTTGGGGGGAGGGGTGTCAGGCTGGGGAATAATGTTAAAGTCTGAAGAGTCAGAAGTAGAAACAGGAGGGAAATGAAAGATGGCCATCCTGAGTCCCTCCTCAAAGTGAAGTCTTTGAGAAAAACTCACTGATGAGAGAAGGAATGTACCAGGGATTGCTATATGGCCAAGCTACTATCCCAAGGCTAGCCTACAGCCAAATGCTTTCCTCTAAGTGAATGGCAGTGATATATGCTCAGGTCCCTAGGAAACTGTCAATAGCTAAGCTGCTTAAGCCTTAAGTCCCACAAACCAATCAAGTCTTGGGGAAAACTTCCTTGGCTTTTAGGAAAAGAAATAGCCTAACTTACATGTCAGGGGATAGGAGGGAACTATATCTAGGAGCATTACTGTAGGTACATATAACAGAAATTATCATTATATAATATAATGTAGTAATAATAATTATTCTCTTAGTGGAAATATTCATAGCTCCGAAATAAGAATCTTTAAAAGTCAGGGCTTGATTATTTAATTGGTTATCCAGGCTTAAGAAAGTTATGTAGAAAGAATTAATAATAGAGAATAAACTTAAAAGTACATCCTGCCTACATTTTACCTCCAGAGAGCCAGTTGTTAAAACATTTTACCAGCATACCACTACTAAACCGCTGATTTTCATCCCAATGAATTTAAGATGCAGACATTTTAATTTATGGACTATATTTAAAATTTCTGATGTGGGGTGTGGGTTACTATTTAATCAACTTTTTAGAGGACATTTTTTGATAAATGATGGGAGAAAAAGAGTGAGTGATCCTCCAGTAAATTTCCTGACCATCCCTCTCTCCCACAAATTCAGTGTTTTGGCTTGCAGAGAAAGGGCCCATTTATCCTTTGGAACAAGTTATAGAAGCTTGTTTAGCTTTGAGACAGGTAACGCCATGTGAGTGAATAGGCTAGATGTTTTCTGGGACGACCTACAAGCACATGGTTCTCTTATGGTTAATGCCCTTCAAAATGTCTGTCTTTGGTATCAGAGGTTATTTATTCTAACAATGGAGGTCTTGCCTTCTTTTGGATACCCATTTCCCAAGGCTAATCAATTTTCTTTGATAAAGTAGACATTGAGGATGTCAGCTCTTTCCACTGACCCTTCCCCTCTTCCCTCTCTACCACTCACAGTAACTGACCAATGTTTTCTGGGAGGCTCTGCTATTAGGCACACAATTAGCTCTTTCAGGACTAATACCTTAGATACAGGTTAGTTTTGTAGGCATCTCTCAATGAGAAACATATGTTCCCTTATAGGATATTGGCCTGTTTCTATTTTTAGGAGGTAGTTACTGTCATGTTATGTCATGCCATATATGTGCATATGTATACAGATGCATGTGAATGTTATAATCTACAAACCATGAGTCCCCAATGTGTGCTAAGACAACAACACCCCATGATAATAACTGACACTTATGCAGGCAAGGTTTACAAAAACAAACAAACAAAAATCTTTACATATGCTGTCCCCTTTGAGTTTTAAAAGGTCTCTGTAAAGTACCACAAACATCCTGACCCATGTTTTATAGAAATTAAAGAGAAGTTAATTGACTTTCCTCATGTTATGCAACAAGTTAAGTGTCTGATTCTGGATTTGGACCCAGATCTTTCTGACTCCGAGATCAGTTGCCCACTAACTCCCACCATCATCCTAACCACCACCTCTTCTCATACCCTCATGGAGCTATCTCAGGACTCTGAATCCAAGAGCCTTGGAAACAATAGTAATCCCATATATTAGCTCTGTTTCTACCTCAGGACCTGTATCCATTAGTGAGGGGAGGAATTACTGAAGAGAAGTCAACCTTCCTTGACAGCATCAACACCAACCATTGATCAACTTCCACCAATGGGTATATAAGTCCAAGAACCTCAGGGTAGCAATACTCTGCTCCTCTTGCTCCTCAGACCTCTAGTCCTGCTTCTAACACAGCTGTCAATGCCATTACCCCTAGAATATGAGGATATATCTGGTGACTCCTACTGGACGTGCTATAAGCCCTGCCTCCACAGAAATCATAGCTACTTGAAGACTCAGGAAAGAGAGTTCTTGCCACCCAAGTCTTGACATTAAAGAATAGTTCAACATTGGAAATAGATATGACTTTTTCAGCAGAAATGATACTAAAGAATATAGCAGGTAGGTGGTGCAGTAGATTGAAGGTTGGGCCTAGAGTCAAGGAAATCTGAGTTCAAATCCTGTCTCAGATACTTATTGCCTGTGTGAACTTGGACAAGTACTTGACCTCTGTTTGCCTTTGTTTTCTTCCTCACTGAAATGCATATAATAATAGCACTTAGTTCCCAGGGAAATCCTAATTATGTAGCACTTCTCAGCATCTCACACAAAGCAAGCACTGTATAAATGTTAGCTATTGATATTATTGTTATAAAAAAGATGCTTTATCATCTCTTTTGCCACTTTACTCAAAAGCCCGGGGTATCTTTCCATCTGAGCTATAGCCAACCCCTCTTATATATGTTATCTCCCTTATTAAAATGGAAGAACTTTGGGATCATAAACTATCTTGCTGGTCCATTTGCATTCCCAGAACTTACCAAAGTGCTGTGCACATAGTAAGCACCTACTGAATATTTTTTTTCATTAATTGAATGACTAAGATACATTGACTCAACAGGAAAACAAAGCAAAACATTAACTTAGAATAATAAATCAGGGCAGATCTCTTTCTCAACATCTTTTTTCTGTGTTAAAATTTGTGGTTGTTGTTATTCTGGTTCACATTTTACCTTTCTAACCACCCCCCTCCCCCCATTCTCTGTCTTCTTAGCTAATTCATCTTTTGTCTTTTGCCTTTTAAATTTAGATATCCACTAAGATTCAGTTGCAAGCTTCAATCTTCTACTCTCTATACTCTCCCCCTTGAAAAACTAATCTGATTTGATGGCTTTAACTATTATCTGTAAGGGGATGATTCCTAAATCAATAACTATAGCTCTCCTCTGCTAAACTCTAATCCAACATCTACATTTGCCTCCTGCGTCTTTTTGCTTAGATGTCTCACCTTTACTTCAAACTGAAAGTGTCTAAAAGTGAATTCATCAGTTTTTCTGAAAAACAAACAAACAAACAAAAAGCATTTCTCCCTCCTAAACTTTTTTTTGCTTCATAATACTATCAGTATTCCCTAAGCAATTCAAGTTCTAAACCTGGAAATTGTGTTGAGTAGTTTTTCAGTCATATCTGACTCTTAATGACACCATTTGGGGTTTTCTTGGCAAAGATACTGGAGTGCTTTGCCATTTCCTTCTCCAGCTCATTTTACAGATGAAGAAACTGAGGCAAACAGAGTTGTGACTTGCCTAGAGTTGCACAGCTAGTGAGTGTCTGAGGCCAGATTTGAACTCACAAACATGAGTTTTCCTGATTCAAGGACCACATTCTATTCACTTTGACATTTAGGTGTTCCAAATATAAATTAACCTGCATAAATTCTTTTTATGTGACTTCCTATATCTGATCATTCAATATGTCCATCTGAGTCTTTGCTTCATCATCTCTTGCTTTCATTCCCACTCCTCTAACCCTAGTTCATTTTGCTTCCTATCGTATTCCTGAATAGACTACTACAAAGCTTTCAGTCCCCACTGCTTTTGTTCTCACCTCTACCACTTTCTAATTCAACCTACAAACAAGTTGTCTAATTAATCTTTTGAGAAAAGTGCTTTCATATTACCATCTTGATTTTTTAAAAAAATGACTTCTTGTTTATAGTACAAATGCAGAATTAGAGATTAAAAATTTGTTCTGCAAAGAAATTCGGCAGTCAAATAATCCCATCCATATTCCCAAAAGAATCCACTGTACAACCTATCTGACTGACAAATGACCTTCTGACTTTTGCTTGCAGACCCCTGAGGAAAGCTTCCTAAGGTAGCTCTTTCTGTTGCTCCATCATGCTAATTTTCAGCAACCCTTTTCTTCACCTCAAGTCTACAGTTGTCACTTTTACAACTTCTATTCATTGCTTGTGGTGATGCCCTCTGGGGCAAAATAAAACAAAATGGATGTCTCTTCTGCCTAATAGCCCTTCATTTACTTGGAGAAAGCTATCCTCTCTCCTCACTGAGTCTGCTATTCCTCAGGACAAGCATTCACATTTTGCATAACATGGACTCAAAAGTCCTTTCCTGTTTGACTTCCAATAAATGGTCTCCATCATATCAATGTCCTGACCAAAATGTGACACTCCAAAATGATTGCCAGACAGTGTCTGACAAGCAGCCCAATATAGTGAGATTGTCACCTCCTTGTTCTCGTAAACTAAACTGCTTAAGGTGGCCCAAGATGACATCGTTTCTTTCTTTTTAAATTTAGGTATCCTATCACACTTCTGACTCATATCGAACTTGAAACTGGTCAAAACACTCAGTTCCTTTTGAGATAAATTGTTTAAGCAGGGATCCCACACTGTGCTAGTGAAGTTGATATTTTATACCCAAATAATAGGCCTTTGGTTTCTCCCCCTTTTATTATATTCACACCTGTTTTCTAGATTGTCAGGATCCTTTTGGATCCTAAATTTCTTGGGCAATGAGTTCGCTACCCTATCACTCTTTATACCTTTGAAAACTGCATTAAGGATTCTATCTGGACCTTCATTCAAATCATGAATAAAAGTTTAAAATTGTCTGGAGTCATGTGAATATCCCTGGGCCACTCAATCAGAGATTTCCATCCCAGTTGGCAGTAAGCCATTAATTACTTTTGTGCATGTGACCATTGAACCTATAACTTGCAATAATATGATAGCTAGCATTTATGTAGTGCTTTAAAATTTGTGAAGTGCTTTACAGATTCTAACTCATTTTATTCTCAAAATACTTCTGCAGGGCAGATACTATTATTATGCCCATTTTGCAGATGAGGACACTGAGGCCGAGAAAGGTTGAGTGGCAAGCATGTGTGTGTGTGTGTGTGTGTGTGTACATGTGTGTGTGTGTCTAGTAAGTGTCAGAGGCCAGATTTTTCTCGGGTTTTTCTAACTCTAGGTCCAACAATCTATACCCATTGGACTCCCTAGGCACTTCAAATGATTTTGTCAAATGCTTTGCTAAAATATAAGTAATTTCACTATCAGATTAAGTCAAAACAGGTCATGAATGGAAATAAGGATAGGAAATAACAATCTAGCTCTAGCTCTGCTGGTTTTTGTGGCAAGTGCCTCCTTTTCTTTTTTATGTAATATATATTATTTGTTTTCTTGTTTACATCATTCATTTTCATGAGATTTTTGAATTACAAATTTTCTCCCCATCTTTCCCCTGCCCCAACACTAAAACAGCGATCCTACTGTAAAGCCCCTCCCCTGATCTGCTCTCTTAATTTCTGGTAGGGCAGGGAGGGTCTCCCTACCACAGACCCTGTATATCTTAATTCCTAGTTGCAGGATTGCAGAGCTTTAAATTCTAGATTCTTTTGGTTCCTCCCTTGTAACCCACCCCTGCTGGAAGGACAACCAATTCAGTACAGGCTGTGTAGGTGTGATTATACAGGACATCTTCATAGTGGACATATTGTGACAGTGATATGTCCCTCCTTCCTATCCCTCCCCCCTTGTTCT
>CM053596.1:252313435-252341757 GCA_028646575.1 Pseudocheirus occidentalis
ATATGAACAGGAAATTTACAGAGGTAGAAATTAAAGATATATTTAAGCACATGAAAAAACCTCTAAATCACTATTGATTCGTGAAATGCAAATCAAAAGAACATTGAGGTACCATATCTCACAAGCCAGATTAGCTAAGATGACAAAACAGGAAAATGAGAAGTGCTGGAGAGGATGTGGAAAAATTGGAACTCTAATGCATTGTTGGTGGAGCTGTGAACTGATACAACCATTCTGGAGGGCAATCTGGAACTATGCCCAAAGGGCTATAAATAATTGCATGCCCTTTTACCCAGTAATACCACTTTTGGGGTTGTATCCCAAAGAGATCATAGAAGTGGGAAAGGGTCCCGTATGTACAAAAGTATTTATTGCATCTCTTTTGTGGTGGCAAAACACTGGAAATTTAAGAGATGCCCATCAACTGGGGAATGGCTGAACAAGTTATGGCATATGAATGTGATGGAATATTATTGTGGTATAAGGAATGGGAAGGAGATTGACTTCATAATTATCTGGAGAGGCTTATATGAATTGATACTGAATGAGAAGAGTAGAACCAGGAAAAATTTGTACACAGTCAGAGATACATCATATGTGTGATGACCAATTTTGAAAAACTGGATGCTTCTCAGCATCGCACAGCTACAAGACAACTCTACAAGTCTCAGGATGGAAGGAGATGTCTACATTCAGAGAAAGATCCAGAAAGATCAGAGTTTAAATGGAGACTGAAGCAATGCATGCTATCATTCTTTTCTGTTTGGCTTTTGTTTCTCTTTTCTCACTGTTCACTCCATTGGCTATAACAACCAGACTATTGTACAATGTGAAAGAGTTTGCTGATCCTATAAATGATTGTATGCCACCATGGAGGGGTTGGGGTGTGGGGAGGAAGGGGAGAAAAATCAGAAACTCAAGTGACTCTGAAATTGAATTTTGTAATCTAAAAGTAAACAAACAAGTCAATAAAAATAAAATAAAATAAAATAAAAAAAAGAATTGCTATGACCCCCAAATTCATCACCACCTGGACAACCTCCTGACAATTATCTCTAAATTATCTAAATTGGCCTCTCCAATCTTCTCTTTCTGCTCATCTTCTGGTTTCTTCCCTGTTGCCCACAACCCTAATCATCTCCCCCAAGATTAAAAAAAAGAGCAACAACAAAACTTTTGCTAGATCCTACAATGCCCACTTACATTTATCCCTTACTTTTTCAGTTGAACTTTTGGGAAAAAGCTGTCTATACTTGATGCCTCTGCTTCCTTTCCTCAGTGTTGTTTTCCCTTTGTTTTTGAAGAGAACCAATGACATCACAGGGTAAAATCTTGACTTGTTCATAATTTAGTTTAAGATGAAGCAGAATTGCACAAAGCTGTCAGCCTTACTCTGTCTTCCAGAGTCAAAGAAGTCCAGTGGTGGGACAGTAGTGAAGATGACAGGTGATGGCCTTGGATACAATGGCCTTGGTGTCTTTGATGGTTGACCAAGCTCTAAGAGATCGACAGCAGCTATTCAAGTCTTCATGGCCCATTGGAACACATTGTTGCCATCCTCCCATTCTTCCAGTGGAATTCTTCACACATTTCAGGTAGACATCCCCCTAAGGATTCAAACCACTGTGTAGAATGGGATTTCTAGAAAGATTTTCTATAGTAATACACTATAAATACCATCCATAGAATATGTGAATTTTTATAAATATAAACTTCAACCTTAAATAAAAAATTTGACAGACATTTATGATACTTAATATTAGAGGAGAAGCAAAGATTAAATAAAACAGTAGAACTTTCTCTTATGGAATTTACAGTTTAGTAGAATGGGTAGTACAATGGTTAGAGCATTGGGCCTAGAGTCATGAAATCATGATTTTACACATGATCTCAGACACTTAGTGGCTGCTTAACTTTGTGTTAATCCCTTAACCACTTTTTGCCTTAGATTCATCAAGTGTAAAATGAGAAAAATAGCACTTACCTCCCAGGGTTGTTGTATGAGAAGCAAATGACATAATATTAATAAAGCCCTTAGTACAGTGGCTTGTACATAGTGGGTACAATAGAAATCCCATTAGAGTTATTATTCCATGCAAATGCAGGTGTATAACATAGGGCATGATAGATCTATAAACAAAACATCAAAGCTCAGATTGATTGCCACTGCTTTAATAGCCCATTTTGTAAAAAAAGATCATTCCTTCCTTAAAACTCATATTGTAAAATGTGGAAATTTTGTATATTTTATTCAACAACTTTGTGGCATCAAAGCCAGTCTCAACTGCCACTGCTTTCATGGCCCTTATTATCAGAAAAGATCATTCCTTTTGGAATGATCATCAAAGCCCGGCTTTGATGCCACAATGTTGACAAAGTGCTTTACATATAATTTTCTCCCTGTGAGGAAAGTAGTGGAGGTATTATTATCACATTCTTTTATAGATGAAGAAACCATAACCCAGAGGACTTAGATGTTTGCTGAAGGTCACGCACTAGCAAATGTCAGAGGAGAGATCTGAACCCACGTCTTTCCAACTCTAAGATGGCAACTCAGAGAAAAGAGGGCATTTTAAGGTCTAGAGAACCTTATAAACACAGTGAGTCACTTCCTGATCCTTCTGTTGTCTCCTGGATCAGCTCTGTTGTCCTTGTTGGTCATTCTACTGACTATTCACAAGGAATCACAAGATGAGGGTTTGCTGATGTATTTGAGGGGCAGGAAATATTATGGGGACGTGAGGAAACAAGCCAGATTTGGAAATGGAAGTGGGAAGTGGTACAGGCCTCCTTTTAAAATTAAATTCTAGAGGCAGAACTAGTTAGAGTTTACTGGGAAGGTAGATGCTAAAAACCAGAGCCAAAATGTCAAAATGATATGAAACACAGGTTTTAAAACGTCTTCCAGAAACTCGTGACATGTTCAATGATTTTAAAAAAGCTTTTAAAGGCTTCGCAGAGCCTGTTATATTGTTGCTGGTTCAGTGAATACATGTAGAGCTAACTTGCTAGTGCTAGGGAGCAAGTGTCTACCTGCTGTGCCAATGGGCTATTAAATGGTTGGGCCTGTCTTCCCCATGATCATTAAGAAAGCCCTCCTGACACAGCACACAGCAGAATACTATCCTTTTATTAATTTGGATAACTCTGTTCTGTTTCTTAAATTTTCCATCTCAGTGGTATAGTGGAAAGGGCCTTAGAACTGGGAGTCAAAAGATCTGGTTTCAATCCTAGCTCTCAGCATCTGAATTTGGGCAACAGCTTTGAACTTCCTGGACCTCAGTTGCATCACCTGTAAAATGGGTAAAATATTTATTCTACTTGTGAAGGTCAGATAGTAGAGCACATCTGAGCTTAATTGATCTTGCTTAATCGATCACTCTCTTGCTGATCTTGCTTGCACCATGTCCTCTAAGTTTTTTGTGTCTCTGGAGACACTGATTTTTCCTTTGCAAAGGCTACAGGGAAGTCAGAAATTTACCATTTGGATATATTATTCAAAGTACAGTGTGGAGAAGTGAATAGACTACTGGACTTGTAATCCAGTTCTGGGTTCAAATCCTGTCTCTGAAACTTATTATCTGTGTGACCTAAAAAGTCCATCAATTAACTTCTCTTTACCTCCATTTCCCCATTTGTAAAATGAGAGTGTTTGGCTTGCTGGCCTTTAAGATCACTTTAGCCTTTCAATCTATAACCCTATGATTGTCCATAAAATCTAACTTGAGTGACATTAGTAGGTAAGGGAATCATGGATGACAGAAGTCTACAAAGATCTCAAGAAATTGTGGTTTTTTTAAAAGTGAATAAATAAAACTTGGTATAAGTACAACCCAAACACTTACCCAATCAAACTTAGACTTGCTGAACCAAGTCCTAGAACATCAGGATGATTCTGTAAGACACACTCTAAACATACAGTGGTCTTTATTCAGAAACTGGTGGGACTTCAAATTTCCAACACCTCACCAGCCCTTCCCTGTCAGCCCCCCACCCCTGTCCTTTGCAACAATTTTTTCAAACACATCCTACTTCCCAGGAACCCACTATGATCATTATACAACTGACTAGTTTCTTTCTTTCCTTCTTTCCTTCTTTCTTTCACACACACACACACACACACACACACGCACACTGCCTTTTTTTGAAACCCTCTGACTCCTTTCCAAGAATCCCAGGGCTGACTTTCCTTTCACCCATTTACAAATGAAAGCCCAAAGAGTCATTTTGCAAATCTAAAACCAGTCTTTCCCTTGATGTCCAACAGTGGTAATGAGAAAACCTATTGAAGATTCCCACCAACACCCAGGCACCTGGATTTTCACATGGCCCCTGGGTCACTGCTCTTTCCCCTTCAACCCAGGCTTCCCTAGACGCTCATATTTGTAACTGTAAAATGCTATCTCAACAGTGATGATGATGATAGAAATGGTAATGAGGAATAAGATTACCATTCCTAGATGAATTAGACAAATGACTTGTTCTTAAAAAATGAAGTATTGGGACATAATGGAAATTCCAGTGTTTGCGCAAACAGAAGTATCCAGGAGGCAAGATTTGAATTTAGGTTTTCCCAAGTGGCATACCTCAGGTGGAATTAGGCCTCAGTGAAATCTCATAGTGGGAAAATGGAACTCTAGGATGGGTGAAATAATTGTATTCAATCCATCTCAGGGTTCAGTTTATCCTTTCTAGGTTTTGGGAATGGAGTCCAGCCAAGCTGCTTAAATACTGGGTGAGAAAGGGGTGGGGTGGGGTTGCAGGGATCTTAGTTATAGATTTAATTTTGACTACCTTTTGGATTGTTACATGGATTTCTCAACCAAAAAAAATTGATCTGGAAAATAAAACAAAAATAAAACTTATGGAGAGCCTGGTTCAAATTCTGTCTTTTTTTTTAATGCTCATTTAGCCTTGAGTGCAGGGAAGCCATTTGTTTTCTCTGGGCCTCAGTTTCTGCATCTATAAATTGAGGGCCCTGTAGTTGATATTCTCTAGGGTTTTTTTTCTATTCTTGATTCAATAGCCCTTTTACTTTGGACTAGGGAAATATTAATTCCAGATCATGGGGAACCACTTGGGAGGACAGACCCAGCTGGGGTTCCATGCAGGGAGGTCCTGAGCTGCCTGAAGCTATTATGACCATACCAAGGACACAAGGAATGAAAAGAGTTGCTGAAGGAAAGGTGGACAGGGTACTAAAAACCTAACTCATTCTGTGTAAAAATTTTGCAATAGCTTTTGGCCCCAAACCCAAGATGTGTGATTCTAGTAACAAAATTTTGCCTAGAACCAGCCTCATCTGCTACAGAACTCACCTATAAAGCATTCACAGAGGTTAGAGAAGTGCTTTCTAGTTTTCTCATCTATGAAATGAATGGGTTGGACTAGATTAGGGATTCTAAATGTTGGGTCCACAGACAGATTTCAGACCCTCTGTGAACTACATAATGAATTCATTTTTTAAAATAATATTTTGATGACTGTATTTCAATATAATTGGTTTCCTTGGTAATCCCATCTATTTTATTTTAGGCATTTAAAAATATCAATCTGAGAAGGGCTCCAGAGGCTTCCTCAGACTGCCAAACAGATTCCTGACACATACTAAGAGCTGAATTCCTTTGAGAAATGATCTCGGAGACCCCTTCCAGCTCTTGGTCCTGTGAGAACATATCAAAGCTTTGGTCAGCTTCAGTCTAGAGTGGCTTAATCCTAGTGGTGAAAAGCTCACTTCTGATTTCCCATTCCTAAAAAAAGGGTGTTTGGCAGTAGGCCCAGGCACAGAGACACAGGCTTTACTTTGCTCATGACCTGGCTCCTCTTTTTGTCCAGAGAGGCAGCTGCTCTGTTCTTAACACAGAGAAAGGAAACAGAACATGTCCTTGCTCTTGCTCCATCATATCCTTCTACTTTTATGTCTTGCATCCTGGGGGATCCCCCCCCACTCTTCTCCCTTCCCTTCTACTCCCTGTCTCCAATACACACTGCAGAAGTACACGTAAGGGGAAAAATCAATTTCAGCTTGACAATCCCTTCCCCATACTTCTCTACATGCCAAGTCTTGGTGAGTTTATAATTTAGAATAATCAGCCCATTCCAGATGGAAAAAGGTTTTCTCCCTTCAGTGCTCTGGAGAGTGAATTGATCATAATTAAAACCTGACTTTTGTATAATGCTTTTTTCTGACTTTTGAAAGAGCTTTTAAATCAATTACCTCACTTAATTATCACAACAACTCTTTGAAATAGGCTTGGCATGCCCATTTGACAGATGGGGAAACAGAGGCATTAAAGGGTATCCCAATGTCACATCTATCACCTCAGTGATAGAGACAGGTCCAGAACTTGAGATTATGGCATTTTAGTGCAGAGCTCTTTCCCTCACAGCCAGTGTATTTTCCCCCTGTAGAGGCCAAAGCAGGAAGTCAGGCTGAAGTCTCATCCTAGACTTCTTGTCTGCTAAAGAGATGGAAATTAATTTTGGATATTAATCAGAATTTCTGTTTAAAGTGTATTTAAGGTCTTTGATATGTCATGATATGAGTTAAATGAATTTATACTAATTTTTTTGCTTTAAAAACTCCACAATTTCATGAGAACTTTATAGAGTTGCTATATTTATTTAAGCTTTTGAAGTCACCTCCATGTAGTAGGACTTGAGATTTACTAATTAGATAATGTGAAACGAAGTAGTTAGCGTGGTCATCTAATTACAACAAAGTGGAGGCCATAGACACAACCAGACCCCTGAGATAACTGAGTAATGACTTTGGCTCCAAGCCTTCTTGCAGAAGGTAGGGCAGAAAGAAAACCAAATTGGGCTAAGTGGCTTTCATTTTCTTATAAAAAAAAAACAGTATTCATTGAACATCTATCTGTAGCCTCATGCTTTCTCTTAGAACTACACTCAAACCAGAATATATCCCATGGACACTGAGCAATAGAGTATTGGAATCAAAATCTCACAGAAAAAAATATTGTTCATTGGAGGATCCTTGGAGAGGTCTGAAAGTCAAGAAACCTGGATTCTAGATATTTTATGACCTTAGCACAAGTCATTGATATCTTAGGCCTCAGTTTCCCCATCAGTAAAATGAAGGAGTTGGATTTGACAACCTCTGATCTTCTTTCTAGTTCTCTTTAATAGTCTATGATTCTTCTAATGTTCCTCTAACAAATATCTATGCTGAACTTCAATTGAGCAACAAGTATTTATTAAGCACATTTATTAAACACAATGTCTGTGTTCCAGGCACTATACTGGGATCTGAAGATACAATTCAAAAGCATTAATCATCAAATTAAATTAAGTCATTAAATTAAATTAAAATTAAATGCATAAGCTTTGGAACCAGGTGTGAAGAAGGTTGGGGGGAGGGCAGGATAGAAGAAGCAAAGGTGATGTTTTGGTATGAGGGTTTAAGAACTAAACTTTTGTCCTCTAGACAGGAGGCCAGCCCCCTTCAGCACAGAGGACATTTGTGAATAGAGCCTATATCCTTTCCACAAAAGAGACTTGCATCAAAGCCCTTATATTAGTTCTTGGTGGAGAGGCCAAGACCACATGCCACATAACATAGAGGAAAAATCATAAAAAAAGAGGGATTATGACTTACTGAATTAATCATCCTTACTCAGATTACTAATGACTATTCCACTGGTCACTGAACAAAAAGGAAACAATGAGCAGGATTACAAAATGTTCCCTGCAAATTTCTCATCCATTCAAGTGAATCAGAAGCATAAGGAGCATACAGTAAAGGGCTCTATGTCCCAGGGGAAGTGCATGAAGGGTTGAACACTTCCTCTATGGTTCTCTGTACCTTTCCTTGCCTCATGATGCTCTGTTGACCTGGGTCTAATGATCCCAGGGGTACCATCACTGTTCTATCCCCTCCTTTCCTTGTGTTACATTAGGGGTAAAAGCCTGATAACATACCTCAGAATGACTGTATCTGTGACTGGACTGCTTCCTGCCTCATGTCTACCACCACTGAACCCCTTCCCCCTAAATTATTTTTGCCTGTGGTAGAAAAAATGTACAGTTACTACTCTGAAGGAAATATTCATCCTTGCCTCCCCAATAGAGTAAAAACTCCTTGAGAGCAGGGATTATTTCATTTTGGAAATCATATCCCCAGGGTTTAATATAGTGCTTAATGTGTAGTAGGAGAGGGATTAGACCTGTAATTTCATTGGTGCTGGGAACTCTACCATGAAAGTAGTCTACTTTTCCATAAATTATATTCTTAAACTTTTGTTTCATGGACCCCTTTTGTAGTCTGGCAAAGGCTATGGGCCATTACTCATTGTAAAATATTTAAAAGGATAAAATAAAATATAGGGGATTATGAAGAAAGCTAATTATATTAAAATAATTCATGTATGTAGATACACATATATTGTATCATATATTTCACACTATATACACATTTATGTATATGTTTATACATATGTATATATAGTATATGTATATACGTATGTACATGTATGTATAGATATGTATGTATGTTTATGTCATAAGCCCCAGTTTAAGAGCCTCTGTTTTACACAGTTGTCAAAAGGAAGGAGATGCCTGTCAATTGGGAGTGGCTGAGGATGTTACGATATGATTGTGATGGAATATTATTCTGCTACAAGAAATGACAAGTATGATGATTTCAGAAAAAGGAAAACTTAAAAAGACTTACATGAAGTGATGCAAAGTGAAGTGAGCAGAACCAGGAGAACATTGTATCTAGTGAGAGCAACATTGTAACAATGATCAACTCTGAATGACTTAGCTATTCTCAAGAATACAATGATCCAAGACAATCCCAGAGGACTCATGATGAAAAATGCTGTCTCCAGAGAAAGAGCTAACATTGTCTGAGTTTGGACTGGAACACACTATTTTCACTTTCTTTCATCCTTTATTGTTGTTGTTTGAGTCTTCTTGTACAAAATGACGAATGTGGGAGTGTTTTACATGATTGTACATGGATGACCAGTATCAGATCACTTACCTCCCAAGAGTAGAGGGAGGGAAGAATGAAATCTAAAACTCAAAATTAAAAAAAATGTCAGAAATTGTTTTAACATGTAATTGGGGAAAATCATTAAAAGAAGCAAGAATAAAAAAATACAGTAAGTGAATTGTCCATGGTCACATAACCAGAAGGGAACATAGGTGGGATTTGGGTCTGTATCTTCCTGGCTTAAAGACCATAGTGGCATATCCACTATACCTTTCTGCCTCTGATATGTACATAACAAGCACCTAATATATTCGGGTTGATTAGTTGATTCATCCTTTGGACACAAGGGTAATAATTAATCCAGTAACTATAAAACCACATCAGTTCTGGACATTGTTTTTTTTCATCTGTGAAATAAGGGAATAGAATTGGATGCCCTCTAGAGTTTCACTCTGTTCTCAAATACTACAATTCTTTGAATCCTATAAGGGATTCCCTCTGCAACATCTTTCTCTGTTACTTGTTAGTACCACTTTATTGGGGTAACCTTTCTGGTTCATGTATTGGAAAAATCTAATTCCGTAAGCAGATATCATAGTTACACTAAATATTACTATCTGCCACCCCACCTCTACCATTCTCCCGCCTGGCATCATAGAGTGGTAATAGTTGAACAGGCAGCACAGTATAGCAGAGAGATCTCTGGCTTTATAATTAGAAAACCTGGGTTCAAATCCCAGTTTTACTTCTTGTTCTCTTGGTGACCTTGGTCAAAATACTTAAAAATCTTTGAAATTCAGATTGCCTGTCTGTAAATTAAGCTTCTCCATCTGTAAAATGAAAAGGTTGGACAAGATGAGAATCTTTGAAGCTGGATGGAAAAAAAAATCTTTGTTTTCACTATAGTTGCTTTCCTTTTTAATCTCAGGTATTATATTTTGTGCATTAACAAGCATTATTCTGAGATGGGGTCTATAGTCTTTGCCAGATTGCTGGAGGGGCTGATAATATACTTGAAAGGCAATGAATTCTTGGAATGGGTGATTTCTAACATCCCCATTAGCTTTAATGCTATGATCCTCTGAACTGAATGTGGGCCTACCTAATGGAGGCCTGCTCTAAGCATTTTCCTCAATCTTTCCTTCTTCAGGCCAGCCTGTACTTAGCTAAAGGGTATGTGAGTTGTTCAGGGAGGAGTAGCCCTTTTTAGGGATGCTCATCCACCATTGGTGTCCACCTTTACCCAACTCTCAAGCATGACTCCAAGAACCTGTAGCATGCACAACAGCCACACCCTGGCTAAACTATTCCAGCAGATGGGCTAAACTAGGTTGAGGGTAACCAATAGGTAAGAATGATGTCTACCCCACGCATGTGAAGATTTCCCCTGGTACGGGTGAATGAGAACAATTTATTCAAATGGGACATGAAAGTGGCTGAAGCAGGTGCTGTGGAATGCTTAGAGCTTAGTCAGACATGGAAGACACCAAGGTCATCTATTGCATCCTGAACCATCACCAGTCGTCTTCACTTTTGTCCTGCCATTAGACTTCAATGATTCTAGAAGAGAGAGTGAGGCTGATGACTTTGTGCAACTCTGCCTTACTTAAATCCAGTTCAAAAGCAAGTCAAGACATCACCTCATGATGTCATCGATCTTCTTAAAAATGGAGGATGAACAACAACTAAAATAAACCCACCTAAGAACAATAAAGAGTTAGAACAAATAAAAGTAAGGTGGACTTTGAAATCCCACGTAGAATTGGCTACCAGGGCAATTCTATATTAAGTTATTATATAATTGCCTTTGAATTAATTGCCTTCACGTTAAGGAATGTGAACATGATCCTAAGGATCTCACAGTTTTATGGCTGTATTCTCTCTCAGTGCCTTAAAGTAGGTTTTAAATTCTAAAAATTAGAAGATTCTCCTCTGTGTCTTGAGGAAAATATATCTACCAATAACAGAGGGAATAAAGACTCTAAGAGGTAGAATTTGAGTCTGCACATAGCTATTTTCCAAGATGTTTCCATGCTTGAGAGATCACCTTAGCAAGTCTTTGGAGATCCTTAGTTTGTCCCCAGGAGAATTTGTGACCTTCCTTACATGTGTTAGATTTCAGAGTAGATGGACACCAGATGCTGGAGAAGAAGGGTCCCCACTTTTCTGTGAAAAGTTAAGAGTGGGAATGAGCATTAGGAAGAGGATACATATCCTCTCTCTTATGAAATGGAGAGAAAGGAAGCTTTGAACAGTCCATTTTCCTATCTAAAAGGAGGAAAATCAGAATTACCATTCTAATTCCTTAAGTAATAGGCTCTTTTTCCTATCATGCTAGAGTATGGAATTCATGTGCCACTGGTGTAAGGGAGAGATACTTTCTTCTAGGTGCCTTCACTGTACTCTCTTTCCCACATGAGCTAATGGTAGGGCATGAAGAGAAATTCCTTCCTTCCTTCCTTCCTTCCTTCCTTCCTTCCTTCCTTCCTTCCTTCCTTCCTTCCTTCCTTCCTTCCTTCCTTCCTTCCTTCCCTTATTTTTCTGTCCACAAATATTTATTGGGTTCTACTGTGTGCATTAGATTGCCAGATGTTTCTTCTTCACAGATGGCATCATATTAAGTAAAATTTTGAATATCCAAAATAACTTCCAAATCTTTAGAAAGCAATGAACCCATGTTACAAAAGACTCCTCAGTGAAGTCCACAAAAAGTATGAAAGAAATTTGCATCCACACTGGAGGAAAAAAAAGATTAAAAAATCATTATTGATTAGATTATAACATGCAGCTGGATGGGTAGCCTTTTGAAATAGTCCATCAATATGTATATCTTGGCCAGGTGCTGCAGATGAAAGAGCTAGGCCTAGAATTGATAAGTAGGAGGAGTTCAAAGTATGCACTGGTTTTATGAAACTGCATGGAGTTTTTAATGAACACAAACTGCTTGCTCCTGCAGAAGTTTATCGCTTTATCACCAGTAATCTCAGAATGATATCACGGAATGTAGAGATCTCAGGGAAATTAGTATTACCAACAACTCAAAGGGTACACGGTGGCTTTAACAGGATGCAATATGTTATTACCAGTGATGCCTGCCATATGGGTGAAATACGTAACAACAGCTATGATGTTTATGGCCAGAAAAAAAATGGTGGGCTGGTTGTATAGCTAGAAAGAAAAACAACACACATATTCTAAGCAGTTTACTGCTACCCTCAAAACAGTGAGAAGAAGAACTTCAGTGGACTAAATAATTTCTTTATTAAATTCAACAAGTAATGTTGGCAGATGGGATCATAGATTTCAACCTCAAAGGGGGCTTCAATTCAGAAATTATTTATTAAATTGCTGGGGATAAAAGAGATGAAACCATACATAGTTCATGCCCTCAAGAAGCTTATAGTCGAGCAGAGAGATAAGAAAAATGCAGAGAAAAAGAAGCAACATATTTAAATGCACAGGAAGAATCCAAATAGAATAAGGAGAGATATATTGTTTATAGTGGGGACAGGCAGGTTCATAGATGTCTCTGTGGAAGACATCTAAGCCTTGAAGGCAGATTTTGTCAGGTTGAGATAAAACAGGAAGACAACTCCATGTGATTGGGCTTATGCTTATGGAAAATTAAGCTGGCAGTGATGTGAAGAATAATTTTGGGAGAGAAGAGTGGAGGTAGAAGTCCAGTTAGGAAGTTTAATTATGGTTGCTACAATATAGAGGTTCTTAATCTGAGCTCCACGATATTTTTAAGAATTTTTTTTATCATTGTATGTTTTTCCTCTGTTATCCTATGTATTTTAGTTTAAGTATTTAAAAGTATTAAAGCAGCGGTTCTCAACCTGTGGGTTATGTTCAATTTGTAACAATGAAAACACATCCTGCATATCAGATATTTACATTATGATTCATAACAGTAGCAAAATGACAGTTATGAAGTAGCAACGAAAATAATTTTATGGTTGGGGGTCACCACAACATGAGGAACTATATTAAGGGGGTTGAGGCATTAGGAAGGTTGAGAACCACTGTATCCAAGTATTTAAAATAATTATTCTGCAAATAGGTCCATGTCAGGACCATGCAAATAGGTCTAAGCAGATTGCCAAAAGGCTCCATGGCAAAAAAGTGATTAAGAACCCTTGCTTATAGTGGTAGTGGAAAAGAAGAAATGGAAGCATACTACAAAGAAAGAATCTATAGGTCTGGGCTACTAATTGTGAAATGTGAGGGAGAAGGAAAAGCCTGGGACACCAGGAGGATGGAAGTATGAGCAGTGCCTTCTGCTCATGATACCCAGGAATCAGTTGGAAATGTGAGACTGTACCTCTAGGTTACAGCTGAAGAAATAAAAGAGTGATATTTACAGTCTTAAGATAAGTTAAAGTTGTGAAGGGAGAGAATTATGGAGGGAAGAGAAAACTTTATAGGGAAACCTAATGTAATTCATTAAAAGTCTTGATACATAAGACACTCTGCTTTATTTGAGGGAAAAGAAACACTCCCTGTCTTCATGAAGTTTACATTCTACTAGGGGTAGCAGAGACAATAATCACATGTTGCCTGAGAAAGTCTAAGATCTGCAACACTTGAGAGACATCTTGGCTGAGAAAAAGGAATTTTCAGTTACCTTGGATATCTTGACTTAAGTCCCTGCTCTACTATTTGATTGAAAAACATGTATTTAGGTCTTATGTGCAAAGCATTCTGTTAAGGACTGGGGAAACAAATAGAAAAGACAGTCTGCTCTCAAGGAGCTCACATTCTAACGGGCAGACAACACGTGTGGAAGATTTCAGCTGAAAGAAAGATCCTTTGGTCTTTAGGGTGCGGTAACAAAGCAGATTATCATGGCTCTTCTTAAATGTAATTTGTGCTTATAACATCATATCATTTTCTGATCTTGAACAATTTGATGGTGCCAAGGACATTGGGGGCAAGAGCTTTCTTTTTTGGGTCTTCAGTAGCTGTGGCTGAAGCATCTGCAGGACCATTTGCCAGGCTGCATCTCCATAGGGGATGCTTCCCAGGATGGTGGCTGAGCACATTGGACTGGAAGTAATGCTATTCTCAATGCTCTTGCTCTCAAGGCTCTAGATTGTCTCCACCAGAATCTGATGGGAGATGATGCTCAATGGGATTTGACTGTCCTGGCTCATGCTGTCTCCTGTCTCTCTGTCAGGGTGCCTCACTGTTTCCTGCCATTTGGCTTTCTGCCCTTTGAGTGGCAGTTAGTGGGGATGTCTGACCCCTTCTCCATAGCAGCTTCTTTCTACAGAAAATGGCTGTGAGGGCTGGGATGGAAGAAGGACTGGTGGTCTGGGGGTGTGGCCACTCCCTGAGCTCTTGTGCTTGTTGATGACAACAGGTCAGCTAACATTTTTGCTGCATGACTAGGCAATTCGTTTAATCTCTCTGAGTTCTAATTAGACTGGTTGATTTCTAAAGTTTCTTCTAGCTTTATAATACTTTTTATTTTATGAATACCATTAGAGTATCTCACTGCAACTCCTCATCCCCCACACTCTACTTTCACTACAATAATTAGTATGAATTTATGGGAACCATCCTTTTGTTCTTTTGAAGGCAGGGATGATGTCTTTTGAAAAAATCTTTATAATCCCCACAAAATACCCTTTGCAGTCTCGTTTCTGACCTCATCAGACAACTGATACCTTTCTCTCCAAAGTTAGTAATGATCTCTTAACTGACAAGTATGATTGTTTTTTCTCAGTCCTTACCCTTCTGCTGCATTTGACACTGTTGACTACCCTCTTCTTCTCAGTACTCTCCCCTTTCGTGTGTGTGTGTGTGTGTATGTGTGACAATACTATTTCATTGTCTTCTTACCTGTCTGATCCCTCCCTTATTAGGTCATCATCTATAGCAAGTGCCCTGCCCCCAACTTACCAACTGTGAATGTGCTTCAAGGTCCTAGACCTATTTCCTCTTTTTTTTTCCTACCCTCTTTCCTCTTGGTGATCTAATCATTTCCAGTTTAACTAATATCTCTATGTAAGTGACTGAAAGCTGATATTAGTGTTACAAGAAGTACAGGTTTATTCTGAGGCTGGAACACTGAGGTGAGGGAAGGAGAGGGGAAAGGAAGGGGCAGAAGGCAACAGTGAATGCCTTACTCATTGTACTGCTAGGAATTATCTAGTTAAGAGAGTCCCACTTGGCCACCAGGTCTCTCTTTTTAATTGTCCGTGTAAATTGCTTTCTGTTTGGATCTCCAGATTGGCTTACACTGCTGCTTTTTGTTTCGCCTGCTGTGGACACCTCTAAACATTTGTAATAATCCCCCAGACAGTCTGTGCCAACCGAGAGTTTGGCCATTCTCTTTGTTTAAATGACTAAATTAAAAATTATCCCCTAAAGGGGAGAGTCTCTAAAACCATTCTGCTTCCTTGGTAGCAAGATTAGGCAATGGGTCTATATGGAATTCAAGAGGACAAATTAATATAATTCTGGTGACCTCTCAAGTTTCAGTGTCAGTATGAGAGTCTGGACAAGTGATCTGCCTGAAAGAAAGGTCATTAGCCCATTATGAGCAGCAGAAGAAAAAAGGAGAAAATGAAATGCAAAAATAAAAAGAAGTAAAAGAGCTGTAGGAAAAAAGAGTAATTGTGACTGTAACTTAAAATGTCTTAGTTACCTGTGTTGTTTTGGTACTTCTTAGAAAGAAAGGAAGAGCTAGCTCTTGTATGAAGTATACTCATATATGCCTTATTGCCAGTCAGTGAATATTCATTGTCTCTGAGCCCTGTACTGTGGCTAGCACTGGGCTCAGCTTGGTGAGAGATGCCCAGAAAGCTGAGAGAACTGACCTTGTTCTGAGGAGCTCCTATATTCCTGAAACAAGCCAGAGCTATTTATGATCCAATGCCAAAATACGTACTATAGACAAAGAGTGATCTATTTGGAGAACGGAGAAATGTGTGCTGGAGAAGTCAACTTCGTACAGTAGGTAGGACTTAACCTGGGCCCTAATGTAGGCATTAGAGACAGGATAATGAAAGAGAAGGCATGCTAGATTTGGAGTCTGAAACCCTGGGTTCAAATTATAGTTTTTCCACTCACTAATTATAAGAATTTGGGCAAGAGCAGCTAGGTGGCACAGTGGATAGACCTGAGTTCAAATCCAGTCTCAGACACTTACTGCCTGTGTGACCCTAGACAATTTACCTAAGCTTTGTTTGCCTTAGTTTTCATCTGTAAAATGGGGATAATAACACCTACATCCCAAAAATGAGTATAAAATAAAATAATTATTGTAAAGTGCTTAGCAGAGTAGGTACCATATAAAATGTTAAGCTATTGTTGCTAAGACATTTCCCTTTGTGGAGGCTACCTTGGGGAAGGAGCACAGCGCCATGTACAATGAAAAGAGCAGTGGCACAGGAGTCAAAAGATGAATGGTTCAAATCCTTTTTTCTGACATTTGTAATCTGTGTGACTTAGAGCAAGTCACATAGTTTCCCTGGATCTAAATTTTCTCATTTGTAACAATGAGGGCTTTGGAGTAATTAGCCTCTGTGGTTGCTTCTGGGTCTGAATCTATGAGCTCTTGATCTTAGTAAACTCATCTGTAAAATGAGGAACATGTATTAGATAACCTTTTAGTGTCATTCTAGCTCTAAGTCCTATGACACAATGATTCTAGCTCTAAAGTCCTATTTGTATGAGAGAAAAAGGAGTAAGGCATTTCAGGAAGAAGAGATGGTATGAGTTAAAATGGAGTTAGGATGAGCAGCATGCATGAAAGAGGGGGCAGTGAAGGCTTTGTTCATGATTGGAGCAGATGTTCTTATTTTCTTTATTAAAATAATTTTTAAATTCCATATTTGTTGTACTTGAACATTTTGGTGTTCATTGGCACAAAGAAGGATTCCTGAAAATAAATAAAGATGTTAGGAGGAGCTAGGTATGAATGTCAAACTCCTTGAAGCCAGGGGCCAAATCTTCATCATTCTCTGTGAATCTCCTGGTATTTTGTGGCCTAGTAGGCAATTGATCATTGCTGATTGACAATGATGATGGCCATTGGCTTTTTATGGGATCTTGAATTTCAAGCTTTTGAATGACACAGAGGCCAGAACATTGAGGTGACAGAAGGAGGGGGGAAAGAAAGGGACAGAAGGGGACAGTGAATGCCTTATTTGTTGTACTGCTAGGCATTATCTAGTTAAGAGAATCCCACTTGGCCACCAGGTTTAGTGAAAGAAGAGACCTCTCTTTTATCACCTCCTTCATGCTTCTTTTTGATTTCTTCTAAGCCATTGACCATATTTTACCTTCTATTTTTATGTATGTGTCATCACTACTGGAGAAGAAGACACACTGTTTATCATCTGTGTCTCTCCAGTATCTAGCATTGGATTGGATCAAATTGAAAAGTAGTAAGAGGTCATTCTAAATACTTAGGACATGATTTTAGGTTCAAGGAAACCTTGGTTGGTGTGACAGCAAACAAAGACTGAGGAAAATGGTAGGAGAAAAAGTTAAAGACAGAGAAGTGTGGAGAAAAAATTATCCTCTAGTGGTCACCAGCCTGAAGGTCAAAAAGTATACCCTGAAGGTAAAGACATCATCTGATACATTTAATAAGTCTGAAACTTAATTAATGATAACATTGCAAAGAAATGTCATTCTTTGAATTTTCCTATTTTTGTGTACTATGAATTTAAACAGATCTGTGATTCCATGAGTGTGGGCATTCCCTCCAACAACACAGACTGCAGCCCTTCCATGCTTGCCTGTTTTTTATGATACTTATGCATTTCCCTTCATAAGTTCAACGCAGGTGTTTCATTACAGGGCAGGCCCTTGTCAGAAGCCCTCCTTCCAGTCTTCTGATGTCTCAAAGATTCCAGTGAGGCACTTTGGTTTTCCATCATTAACGTCTTGATCTTGCCATGTGATCAGCCCAGGTTTTTTTTTTAATTGATCAAGTGTTTTTTCATGACTCTTTTGGTAATTCATTGTTTATAATGTGTTGCAGTCTGCCCCATCCACCATGCACTTCTCCATTGTTCTCTGGATAATTCTCAATTTCAATTCTTCAGAGAGTAATGAGTTCCATGACGTTTATGGCTGCAAATCTTGGAACACTTTTATGGTGTATTATTTCAGAAGCCACAGAGGCTTTTCAGACTTTGCTGGATGTATATAAATAGGAAAGAGCAAGATGTGGCTATATAGATAGGAGAAATGATGAACTTGTCCCTGGGACTCAACTTCATCTCTCCTCTGCACCCATACAATCACCTCCAGGAGAGTAGAGTCTGCAGTTAAGACAACAGCAAAGACTGGGAGACAGCAAACCCGGAATGTTTGTTAACTTATACAAATATCCCAAATGTGGATGATAAGCAGGTATCATCTAGTTTTCAGAAAACAAATTTAGGAAGCTTAGGGAATACTCACTGTTAGCTATAATAAGTTCAACCATGGAGACACAAGTTACGAGATGAGTAAATTCAGTTATAAGAAAAGCATCAAGCTGTAGGATGTTAGGAAGATGAGAGAACCTTACTTCTCTTTCTTCTAAAATATAATCTAGGGGTGGCTAGGTGGTGCAGTGAATAGAGCACTGGCCCTGTAGTCAGGAGGACCTGAGTTCAAATCCGACCTCAGACACTTAACACACACACAAACACACACAGACACAAACTAGCTGTGTGATCTTGGGCAAGTCACTTAACCCCAATTGCCCTCCAAAAAGCAAAAAAAATAATATGACCTAAGTACATTGGGTAACATGTATCTTCTTGTGGAAGAAAGGTCTTCTATTTAAGATTCTGGAAAGGAACAGCCTCCATAAAAGAAAAGAAAATAAGGGCGCAGCTAGGTGGTGTAGTGAATAGACCACAGGCCCTGGAGTCAGGAGGACCTGAGTTTGAATCTGGCTTCAGACACTTGACACTTAACTAGCTCTGTGACCTGGGCAAGTCACTTAACCCTAATTCCCTTGCCTTCCCCCATCAAAAAATAAAACAACCCAAAACAAACAAACAAGAAAAAAAGAAAATGAAAAGGTTCTCCTCTCCCTATACCTTCCCTTCCCGAGTCCTGTGACTGAGGGAAGTTAGTCTATTTTTATAAAATAGCTATATAGAAGACTGAGTTTTGAATTAAAATAGTAAAGCACAGGACATTCTTCTCATGAGGATGAGCTAGCATTATGCCCCGAAACTTCAGTTATAGCCTGAAGTTGAAAATAGAAATCTCACAGCCATCTGCCCAGTGACATTGTGCCTGGCAGTGACCTCTGAAATGGATGTGTTCAACAAAATAATGGCACATGAAACAGTGCCCAGTACAGTGGCATCCAGGAGAGACTACATGTCTGCTGGGAACACTAGTGGAGCAGACCTATTGGGAATAAAGTGATGACACCAGATATCATTGGTCCTATGGCATTGAAAATTCTTTCCCCCCTCCAGGCATGTATGCTGGCCATATGTCTGACCCTTCACAAATGTTTCCTATATGCATCAACTTTCTCTACTGATAGTTTATCTGTGGGAGGTGATATCCTAGGTTTATGGAGGGAATATTTTATTGTTACTTTTCTTAGACTATTTCTTTAAATGTTTTTACTTTAAACTAATTTGTGTGCTCTGGCTAACTATTATAGATAAACAAATTAGCGTGGGCTTTTGGGGTATGGTTTTAGTGAACATGAACACTAGGATATCTTGAACTTAGTCTAGGAAACCATTCTATGAGTTGTTGGGGGAGCTGTCCCAGGCACTACAATAACAACAATAATAAATTCTAATTATTTTGTGAAGAAGCCAGTTTTCATTTTAAAAAAATCCCTAATTTGGTATTTTCTTGTTTTGTAATCAAGGACTATGCTTTTGAAGATGATACCCAATATGAAACTATAATAGTGCCCAACATACATAAATCCCTTATTTGTGTTATAAAAATGAGGTAATTGTGTGTATGTGTATCCTGCACAATAACCTCATTCCATTTTCATATAATAACTCTTTGTGGGTACATAAATATACCCAGTACACCTGTTGTACTCACCTTTGGAGATGTAGTCTCAGACAGGTCGAGCCCTGAAGGGCAGGGCAGCGAGTGCTCATTTTAGAAGTAAAACCACTTAAATATTTATGATAAGTTTCAAATCACAGAGAATATTAGTTCTTAATGAGAACATCAATAGGTCCAAAGCTAGAATGAGGTGAAAGCCACAGCTGCTCTCCTAATGCATCAGTTTAAATGGTCCCTCTGATACAGGCCCACACTTGACTTTCTTTGTTATACATTGCCAAGGAGAAGAAATAAATCTCAGCATGCCGTTTGCTGGGAGAGACATATTTCAACTCAATAGTATTCCTGCTATCCCAAATTCCATTCTTTCCCCAAGAGTCTGTTATATCATCTGAGATTGAAGTTCTCGACTACAAAGTTAAGAATTCAATAGGCTTGGCCTAGTGTTCATAGACTTTTTCTGAAGCAGAAACTTCCTCTGCCAAATACCTTGCCCTTTCCTGCTACAATGAAGCTGTCATCAAATGCTGATATAACCATCAGTAATTGAAATGGTTTTAAAAGCCACGTGGGATCAAGTGTCCAGAGGTGAATATATGTTATAACACTAGCTTATCTTTGAATGGCAATTTATAGTCACACACCACTTTCACAGCTCACCTCACAACAACCCTGGAGGGCTGGTCAGATGTGTATTATTACCCTCATGTTTTCTAGATAAGAAAACTGAGATTTCAGGAGGTCAGAGGACCACAATGTTTAGAATTGGAAGCAACTTCTTCAAAGGTCACTTACTCCAATCCCTACCTTATTCGTACAAGGAAACTGAGGCCCAAGGGATTTTAAGTGACTTGTCCAAGGTCATACATGTAGTAAACATCAGAGCTGGATGAGTTCAGGTTTTCTACTTCAGAACTCATGGCATTGTGCCCATTTCATTTGCTTTGGTGAGGATGCACCAAATTATTATTTGGGCAGAAATACTCTTCTGTTATTTTTCTCAAGATTTTATTGAAGAGAACCCACACAATTAACACATTTTCGAAGTTAAAAAGCCATGCTGTCACTTTTATCTTGACATTCTTCTTTAGTTTATAAATTCCCTCTAGGGCAAAGACAATGTCATCTTCTCTGTTCCCCCACAACATAAAATATGGGGTGTACAGTATACATTTGATAAAGGCAAATTTATTTGATTTGCTAATTAATTTGTCAACTGATTTTGATTTCAAGATTGGATTAACCCTTTTCAATTCCAACAGATTCCTCCTTAATTTGTCACCTTATATCCCTTCTACTTTTTCATTCTAATTCAAATCTGATTCTCTATAATAAGGAAAGACATCAATTTCATTTATAACCCTTTCCATTGGAGTCCACACCTTCTCCTATTTACTGATATGCTTTCAATGTATAATAAAATTCCATGACATTCACTGTTTCTTTATTAGGTGTGGGTTTGCCACATTTTTGTTTGTGGTAAGGTCCTACAAGTTCTGAGGGTTGTCCCCATGCCTGCATGTAACATGAAGCTGTCATTGTGTAGCTTGAAGGGAGGCAGAATAAACTTCTCTAGACCCTGTTTATCTCCTTCTTCTTAAGGGGAGACTAATTCTTGCCAGGAGAAGAAATAGAAAGTCTGGGGCAAGAGGCTTCTGTTCTGCTCTCTTCAGAGGGAGGGGATACCAGTTATATCTAGAGTTATATCTGTCAGCTCCCTCAAATAGTATTAGTCTAGGAGATGTTTATTTCAGGTTCATGCTAACTTCTTATTGTTGTTCTATATCCGACACGACCCCTTTCCCACCAAATACCAATTTCATAATGAATATACATAGGACTTAGACCAGAACACTTTTTTACCCAAATTATTAGCAAAACAGAAATCAGACAAAGTATACATAGGAGAATATATACCAGACAATACAAAATGAAGGAGCTCTCCCACTGGGAGTGAGATAACTCAACAGAGAAAGACTTGGATCTCACCCAAGGTGACATTCTGCAAAGTCTCTAGTGTAGCAAGCTGGGGATGGGAACATGCATGATGGAGATTAGCAACACCTCTCTTGTCTCCCTAGATTCTTTTCTTTCAGCAAACCGAAATGGAATTGGCCTCATTCATCTTCCCTCTTGAAACTAGAGGTCAAAAGCACCAAAGAGTCTGCAAAACCCATGCAACTCGAATCTTGAAGCTCCAAGACCATCTGAAGAACTGAGGGGCTCCCCTGTCTTCTGCCCCTCACATAGGCACAGGGCATTGGTCTTTATTGATAAGGATAGAGTCCCATGCCAATGGGCATTGGGATTGGGGTTACACTTCCAAGTGCTTGGTTTTCAATTAGGAAAATTTGCTTTTAGATAGTATACCTGGATTGGTCTCCACAGATTAATTATATCAAAAAGGATACTATCATGCTTTTCCACACAATTATTGCTTTTCTATCAGAAGTAGAACTCTTAAAACAGTGATGCACAAATATTGAGGGATGCTATCTTTAAACAGGACCTATAGTTTAGAGGCTATCTCATTGTACCCAGGTGATAATATTTCTTTAAATCTTCCTCTATGTCTTAGATAAATACTTAAACAAATGCTAACATGTGGGTACAGTTAGATATTTCACTGACTAACCTTTTAAGTGTTCTAAATTACTGCCTAATGTAATCCTGGTTTTACTTGGGTAGGAGTGGAACAAACTCATCCTATTTTTTTTTATGAGCCTTAAGGCTTGTAAGCTTTGAGACTTAAATAAAGATATCCCAAGTGTAACATTAAACTGAGCTTTGAAGAAATTAAGTGAATTGTCCATAGTAAATGACAGAACAGTCATACTGAGGTCTTCCCCTTTCAGATCCAGTGCTCATTTACTGGAAGAAGCTCAGTGGTGCAGTAGATAGAGCCCTGGGACCAAAGTCAGAAAATCTGACTTCAAATCCTGCCTCCAGACACTTACTAGCTTTGTGACCCTGGACAAGTCACTTAAGTGCTGTCTCAGTTTTCCCCACTTGTAAAATGGAAATAATTATAGCACCTATTTTTAAGATTTTTGCAAGTATCAATTGAGACAGTAATTGTTTTTTTTAAAATTAACTTTTGTTTGTGAGACAGTAATTGTAAAGCACTTAACACAATGCCTGGCCTCTGATAGGCACAATATAAATACTTATTCCCTCCTTCTTCCCTCTTCTGCTCACTGGCTTTCTGCTCAAGAAAAAAAAAACCCCAACCCTACAAACACAGCTGTCATTCAGTATTTGATTTTTTGAGTAAGAACATTTGGACCATTCCATGTTATCATAGCTGTTCCAAGTTCCATTGTTCCCTCCTAGTATTTTTTTCTCATCTAAACTCCTAGAAAAGTCAAATGAGGGACAAAATTTATGTACCAGACTATTTCATGTTGCCCATTCTACCCCTTATATTTTTATAATTTGCTGTTTCTTTAACTTGGGGATTCTTAACCTGGGCTTTGTGAATTGCTTAATTTTTTTTTGGACAAATGTATTTCCATACAATTGGTTTTCTTCGTAGTCCGATGTATTTTTGTTTTATTTAGTTAAAAACATTAATCTAAGAAGGATCCATGGGCTTTTCTACAAGCTACCAAAGCCATCCATGGCACAAAATCATCAAGAACAATATTAGTCTCATGCATAGACTATTAGAATAGATTCCTAACTTCTTGACTCTACTCTTTCTTTGCACTGGTCACACTAATATTTCTTATCCATGGATCTGTCCATGTTGTTCCTCTGCTCAAAAATATCCAGTGGCTCCCTCTTGCCTACTGAATAAGGTTCAAACTCTTTTGTCTTTCATTCAAGTTCCTTCTATTTTTGGAGCCTGTTTCCTATTAGTCCTTCTCATGCATTCTTTCTGTCCCATAAACATTCCCTATGCTTTCTTACTTCCATGTCTTTGCAAAAACATGCCCCTTTCCTTCTCAAGTGATTAAATTGTCTCCTGTTCTTTAAAACTTGACATAAATGTCATCTCCTTCATGAAATCTTCCCTGATTTACTTCGTTGATAATAAATTTTTTTTCTTGGGCCTCACATAATATATTGTCTTGGATTATCTAGTACACTTAGAATATTGGTTAGCATAATTATTGGTGATAGATTCTTAAAATTGGTGCTTGGTGATAGATTAGATAGTTCTACTAGAATGAAAGCTCTAGGAAAACAAGGAGCATGTCTTACCTTTGCATTTCTCTCAGCAGTTTATACTATGCTTCTCACACATTACGTATTTAATAAACATTTAATTGTTTGAACCCACTCCTATTCCTCTTACTTATTGCCCCAAAGCCCCTGCAGTTTTTTTTGCCCTCTGATTTTTAATCCAGATAATCTTTTTTTTTTGGAAGGCATTTGGGGTTAAGTGACTTGCAAAGATCACATAGCTAATTTTTGTGTTAAGTGTCTGAGGCCAGATTTGAACTCAGGTCCTCCTGACTTCAGGGCCAGTGCTCTGCTCACTTAAAGTAGATCCTTTTCTGTTATCGCATCCCTTTTAGAAGAAAATTTTAAAACGTAAATGTTTTGCAAAGGTTATATCAAATATCTCTTGCTGTTAAAGGAGTTAGGAGCTGCTGTAAGGTTTACTTTTTTTTTTGGAGAGGGAAAGACAATGCAATTGTAGTTAAGTGATTTGCCCATGGTCACATCTAGTAAGCGTCAAATGTCTAAAGCTGCATTTGAACTCAGGTCCTCCTGACTCTAGGGCCACTACTCTAGTCACTGTACCACCTACAGTCCAGGGATTACTTTTCATAAGAAGGATCAGGGCTAGGTCCATGAATGAGATGGCATTTGCATGTGTATTGAATTAGATTTTTGATTGGATTGAGACAAGATGGGGGAAGGGTTGAGAATTCCCAACAGAAGTGTCATTAGCAAAATACCATGGGAAGTGTAGTTCATGACTTTATACTCCAAAATGGCAAACATATAGATTATTTCTAAGTAACAGGAGAAGACAAAGCTGGAGAGAAAGGCTGAAGTCATAATATGAATAGCCTTGAATGTCAACCTAACAAGTCTATACTTTATCAGACAGGTAATGATGAACAATTGAAGCCTGTTAAGCAGAGTAGTGACACTGTTAAATCCCTGCTTCATGTTACTATGGCAGCAGAGTGTGGGATGGATTAGAAAGTGGGAAGACTGGAAGAAGGGAGAACAGTTAGGAGGTTCTTGAAATAGTCCAGGTATAAGAAAACAAGAACCTGAACTAGGTTGGTAGGAATGGAAAGAAGGAGAATGAATGTGAGAAATTTCTTGCTTATGTGGATTGCACCCTTCCTTCGTTGGAGCATAAGGTGAATGAAGTCCAGAGTATAGTTACTCAATCACTATGAAAATCAAAATGCTAAGTAGTGACTTCAAAAAATTCAGCTCTCAACACATATTTATTAAGCACCTACTACGTACTAGGCATTGTACTAGGCTCTGGGCAAGTAAAGGTAAAAATGAAATAGCTTCCAGTTCTAAGAAAGATACATTAAGAGAATATTAGACCCAAAGAAGTAAATGCAAAATATACAAAATTATACAATGTAATTTCATTATTTTAATTAATTAAAAATTTTGTGTAACATTTTTCCAATTATAACATTTCTCTGTCCTCTGTCAAGAGAGCCATCCTTAGAAACAAAGTATAAAAAAGAAGTAACAATAAAAGCAATTAGTCAAAACAATCCAACATCTCAATTGAATCTGAAAAGACCTGCCATGTTCCATACCCATAGTCCTTCACTTTTCCATACCCATAGTCCTCCACAATTTTATCCTTCTTTCTTCAGGTCCAGACCTGACAATTATGCATTGATATACACTACACACTAGAATGATACAGCATTTATTTTCACATTTTGTCCTTTCCTTTTGAAAAACCCCTTTTATATTGTAGAAATTGTGTATTTTGCTTTCCTGGTTCTGCTTACTTCCTTTCATATAAAGTAATTTTAAGAAGGAGAGAGGGAATGAATGATTAAGGAATTCAGGCTAAGTGTACAGAAAGCGGGTTTTGTAGAAAGCCAGGCATTCTAAGAGATGGAGGTGAAGAAATAGGGCATTCCAGGCAGGGGGTATGGAATGTCATGTGCTGGGAACAGCTGAAATACAACATCATCAGCAAACCTGGCTTCCTATCACAGAAAGCCTCGTGGTCTTTCTTTTATGAGAAGTGGCAAAGGAAACTTCCCTCTAAATATCTTTTCACTGGAGGGGGCAGCGCTGCAAGATGAGGAGGAAAGCGCTGATCAGAACGAGGAAAGAACTGGGCCTCTGCCAGAGTGAGATGGAGCTCAGCCCTTAAAAGGCTCCAGGTTCCTGCAAAGGTTGGTGCCCAGGATGTCTGGGCAGGGTCTAATGTGGCCTGATATCTTTTCTCACTCCAAGTCAGAGATGACACTATATCAATAAAGGGGCCGGCCTGTTTCCAAACCTGGTGTTAAGTAGGCAGCTACAAGCCGTATGACCCCAAATGTTCTCATTACTTGCTCTGACTTGCTAGGCAGTTCCTGGCACTTTACTATTGGAAATACTCATTCTAGGTGACGAAGAATATGTTAGTTTTTAAAAAATTCAGTTAAGCAAGCATATATATATATATATGTATCCATGTATATGTGTGTGTGTGTATATATATATATGAGTGTATATATATATATATATACCCATATATACATATGCATATATACACATATACATATATATACACACACATATACATATATATATATATATGAGTGGGGGGGCAAAAATGAAACCCTTGTAACAAACAGGATTAACCATGTATGCTATAATAACAATATTATAAAAGCAAACATTTTTGAAGATTTAAGAACTCTCATCTATGAAATAAGCAACCAAGATGATGAACTTTTCATTGGTACCACTTGTATTTATCTTAACTCAGCTTAATTACTATGACAGACTTTTTGTATTAAAGTAGTTCTTAACCTGACATTTGTGAACTTGACTTATATATGTGTGTGTGTGTGTATGTGTATATATGTATATATGTGTGTATACACACATACACGCATGCATACAAGTAAATATATATTATATATTTGTAGTATATGTATATATGTATACACATATATATGTACACAACTGTATTTCAGTATAATTGTTTTTCTTTGTCATCCTATGAATTTATAGATATTATTTTCAGAAGAGGTCTGTATGCTTTACCAGATTGCCAAGGGGTCCATTAAGCAAAAAAAGGAAAGAAATCTTGGATTAGAAGAAAGCTATTTTTCCTTTTCTAACTTCTATAGTCATCCTACTGTTCCTTATTTTTATTTTCTTACAAAAGCAGAGAATTCAGGATGCCAAATAACAAATTTTAAAAATGCTAGGAGTGTGTGAACATTTTGGATTTTTCCACCTTATTCTGATATTTATTTCCTTCCTTTAAAGTATCATAGACCTTGTGAAGCCCCTGCCTTTAGAATCTTTTTTGGGACCCTAGTTTATATCTGATTTGAATGGAGAACAGTAGCTTATTGACAAGAAAATTCTAAGGTTAACATCTGCTATAGGCTTTCTGTCCTAAAAGCCAGAACCTAGTTCAGTGCTCTCTGCACATAGAAACGGTTTCATGAATATTTATAGAATGAATGGGTGAATGGGTGCTCTAGAACATGCTTTAATGTAGGGTTTCTTAACTTTTTTTGTCACGGACCCTCCTCTTCCTCTCTATGCCCCTGCCAGCAGCCTCGTCAAGTCTATAGGTCCCTTCTCAGAATAATATTTTATTTAAAAATCATAATAAAAAGAAATACTAAATGTCAGAGTATAATGAAAATAAAGATGCTAGTTTTTCCTTGTCCAAATATAAAGGCTGCCTGATAGTTAATCCTGGTTAATAACCACTGCCTAAGATCCCTGGTTAAGAACTATTCTCAGATCCCTGTCATATCTTTGCTTGGGAGCAAAGGAGATGTATGCCCCTGGACTAGTTGTAATCCAGCAAAAGGCTTTTCTCCCAGGGTAGAGGCAAGCCCAGCATTACTGAACATTATTAAATTTTCCTAGTACAGTAAGCACCTGACATAGCAGATGAGCTATTCCCATGCAGAGCAAAAGAAAATGGGCTTAACTTGCAGCATGGGGAATTGCAATGGTATAAAGAATCTCTTGCTAGTACAGGCTTCACTCCTTCAAATATTGAAGTGGGATGCATATTCTTTTATTTTTGCATGTTGTATGCACCTGGTACAGCGTAGACTCCTTGAGGAGAGGGATACTGTTTTGCTCTTTTGTTTTTGTATGTCCAACAACTAGTGCCTTTCTTTCCTTCTTTCTGTTCCTTCCCCCTTCCTCCCTTCCTCCC
>CM053596.1:252342257-252363863 GCA_028646575.1 Pseudocheirus occidentalis
AGGTACCTGGAAGCTGCACAGTCGTGAGCCCAGACTGTTCTCTTTCCCTGTTTTTGGAAGCTACCGTGCTGGGGGGAAAAAGACAAACAGCAGAGTCCTGCTCCTTGCCATCTATTTCAATTCCTGTATATTTGACATTTTTCACGACAGCTATTGCCAGAGAATCTAGATTTATTCCAAATTGTCATTTCTACCTAGTACAACATAAGTCAGCCTCTAGATCAAATGGTTAAACGTGACATCTCTAAAGAATGGATCACAAGAGCAGTAGCTCTGTGTGACCCCCTTCCTTGCTCCCAGTAATGGGCAACAGTGAAGAGAAGGCCTTATGCTTGAAAAGTCACTAACTTGCTCACACCCTTTGACCCAGCAATCTTACTACTGAGCAGAAACCCCAAGGAGGCCAATGACAAAAAGAAAGGTCCTTTAAATGATGAAATAGTCATAGCATTCCTTTGTGGTAGCCAAAAAAATGGAAATAAAATGGACAGCCATTGATTGAGAAATGACTCCACTAATTGTGTTACATATATGAATGTATAACCAGGCTTCTAATCAAGCTTGCACCATTTTGTGTGCTGAAGGAGGCATGTCTCTGGCTTGGCTCAACACTAAATATCTGCATAAGAGAGGGAGCTTGGTTCAGAGTTACTTAGGAGAAAGATAGGAATGAAGGATATTCCCAAGAAATAGAAAGGAAAAAAATTTGGAAGTTGCAGATGTGTAGGGAAAGCCAACTCCTCAATTTTTTCCCTTATTTCCATCTTGCGTCCCTAAAGACTTTGGAGAGAAAACTGTTTGAGTGGGATTGGGATGTCTGGCCTGGTTTGTGTTTTTAAAAAAATGTTCTCACTCTCATCTCAATAACTCACTCATACTTGTACATTCGCCCATTTCTGATTTCCATTTGCTTGTATAAATGACTTACTCTTATTTGCTATTTGGGATGGTCTTTTGTCTATCAAGAATTTAATGAGAAGGAACCTAACTGGTGAAAATAAGGGAAGCGCTAACCTTCCTCTGAAGAATGACCTGTGAAGCCACTTTTCTTCTGAACTTATTACATCCCTAGACCAGCAATCCTTGAGGGGTAAGATAGATATAACTCTAGTTCAATACCTCTCTTGGATACAGAGATGAGGAAGAACAGATACCCAGCCACAGCCCATTTCCTGAGTCCCTCAAGGCAGAAATTGCCATCTCCCTTGTAGGATCAAACATTCTCTGTCATGCTTTCCCCAATCATGTTTATGCATTTAGGCAATCTTGGGTTATCTAAACGTATAAGGACATTGTATCATAATATATATGGCAATGAAAGAAACGTAGACTGTGGGGGCGGGGGCAAGGGTTCACATTCCCACCTCAATTGATGTAGGAAGTGAAAAAAATTGCAAATGATCAAACACAATGGCTCACTTCTTGTAATTTACTTTAAAAATACAAACCTCTTTGGGTCAAGAAATAAAGAAATCTATCTGGTTGAAGGGATCAGTCATGTCCATTGAGCTGATGCGTAAAATAGCAGTCAGTCCATTACTAAACTCAGTACAGAGGGGTTCAGCCCAGCAATTGAAGAATTCAGTTCTAAAGTTGAGGATTCCAGTTCAAGTCAAGGCCCTAAGAAGGAACCAATCTGGCCCTGACAGAAGAGATTTTTCCCCTGTCCTCACACCGTATTGATCATGTCAATAGAGAGACCAGACCAGAAGAGGGAAAACTAACTGTGAACAGAGAAATACAAGAAGAAAAACCAGATACACCATGGAAAAGTAGCTTCAGGACTCAGAGTCAAGCTGAGAAATATCTAAGAGGAACTTCATGAAAACTCTATAAGGGAGAAAAGGCCTTCCAATAAACAGGAGTTGTGAAGGTACCATTTGGCCGCATGAACTCCCTAAGTATGAATGCACTCTTTCCAAGGTCAATATGTGTATAAGAGAAGAACATGCCGACCATGAGGAGTGTGGAGTGTGGTGCTTCAGTCAGGTCCTATTCATCATAGCCATATTTGGAGTTTTCTTGGCCAAGGCCCTGGAGTGGTTTGCCATTTCCTTCTCCAGGTTATTTTAAATGACTTATCCATGGTCACAAAGGTTGATTAATACCAGAGCTGGGATCCAAACCCAGGCCTAATGACTCCAAATCCAGTACTCTTTCTACTACCTCACACTAACTAATACAAAATGAAGCTCAAGAGAGAGGTGCTTACTAGATAGTATGTGGATAGAACATGGAACCTGTAGAAAGGCAGATTTAAACCCAAGTTCAAATTCTTCTCTTATTAGTTATATGATCCTGACAAGTCACCCACCTTCCATGTGACTCAGTTTTTCTCATTCATAAAATCAAGTCAATAATAGCACATACCTCCCAGAAATTGTTTCAAGGATCAAATTCATTAACATAAAAAATCCTTGGTAAACCTTAAAGTACCCTATTAATGCTAAATAATGACAAAAATCACAACTGCATTAAAATAACTTCTCTCTCCCTCTGATGTTTTTGTTCTTTAATGAAAAGGGAAGATAATCATTCAAACATTCTTATTGGGCTCAGAATGAAGACAAGTCTTTAAGTATTTGTTCATATCCATGCGATGGAAGGCTGGGATTGTGGGAGAGAGGGAGCAGTGATGAAGGCTGTAGTTGAAAAGAACTATTTACATGGAGAGATTCCCTTGGATTCAATCCAAACATCTATTAAAGGCTTTCTCTGTGATCACCTTGACACTAGCTATATTAGATAGAGTATGAAAAATGAAAGCTAAAGCCTTCAAGGTACTTTAAGTCTAATGGGAAGGAGATGTGACACGTGCATGATACAACATAGAAAGTTCAAGGGGAAACAAGCAAAGATCAAGGAGAAATATGAAGGATTTGAGGAGGGCAAGATCACATACTCCTGTCAAGGCAGAGAAGGTGGCATCGAAGTTGGACTTGAACATTAGTGGACAGCAGAGCAGTTCATCCCAGTCATAGGGGAAGGCACCGAGACAGAAGAAAGACAAGAACAGGACCTGGAGAATAGTACAGTTTGGCATGTTTGCATGTAATATATAAAGGGGATGGTGCGAAATAAAGCTAGATGGGTCGATCAGCGGCAGATCACGGCAGGCCCTAAATGATTGTCTGTAAAGTTTTGTCTCAGTTTTAGTAGAGATGGATCAAGCAACTTAAGGGGAAAAAAAAAACCAGATTACAAATGCAGGGCAACACAGCAGATTTGAAGATGTCTCGCTCCCTGGCTAAGTCGGTGGCAATTACCACAGATCACCTGTAGACAAGTTAATCAACAAGGCCCAGGGGAGTTAAATAGGAAAAACATAAAGAGAAGGAACAAGGGATTAAGGGATAAGAAAACTTATTGACTACTAATTTGCTGTTCTCTTCCTCCCACTTGCTTCCTCCAATAGTCAACAGCTGAGCACATCTTATTATTTCTTTAATTTAATCAACAGCTAGGTGAAGCAGCGGATAAGAATGCCCAGCCCGGAGTCAGTAACACTCATCTTTCTCAGTTCAAATGTAGCCTCAGACTCCTACTAGCTCTGTGACCTTGGGCAGCTCACTTTACCCACAATTTGCTTCAATTTCTCTATCTATAGAACAATTTGGAGAGGGAAATGGCAAACCATTCCAGTATCTTTGCCAAGAAAATTCCAAATGGGGTCACAAAGAGTTGGACATAACCAAAAATCAACAATAACCAAAGATGGAGCATGGGCTAGAAGCTGAGTCTGGAGTCAGGAAGAACTGAATTCAAATCCAGCCTCGGACACTTAGCTGTGTGACTCTGGGCAAGGCATTTAAATTCTGCCTCAATTTCTTTATCTGTTAAATGGGGATAATAATAGTTCCTACCTCCCAGGGTCAAAATTGCCAAGGATGAGGAGAGTGGCAGCTCATTTGTTACCAGCTACCACTGTCACCAAATCATTGCCTGTTCTCAAAACAGATAATTCCTTTGTTCCCCTTATTACACCCAAAACAGAAAGTGGGTTTGGTTTTGTTTTATTTTTCCAAAACACTTTACTCACAACTAAAGGAAATACTTAGATCAAAAGAAATAAGTGCTAACCACAGTGTCTGACACATAGTAAAAACCATAAAAATATTAGCTATTATTAATCCTTCATCTGCCTCAGGATGAACAAATTATATTCAATTTTATTGTAAATATTCCCTTAAGAAGGAAAGTTTGATTTTCTTGTTGTCTTAGTTTCTGATTTGCAAAACAAACCAAAAAAAGGTAACGAAAGAAAATGATGCAGTAAAAAATATTTTTCTTCTCTCTTTTCTCAGCATTCTGTATGGACAGCAGATAGCAGAAGGGAAGGAAATGTGAGGGATGAGTATATAAGGATAAATATAGTTGTTGCCAGAGAATTCATTTTTTAATGAAATCACCGTGAGATTTGTAGACATGGCTCAGAAATCGATCTCTCAAGTCAGATGACAGACCTGAAGATGTACCTTATGAGAACCATCAGAGAAACTTAAATGAACCTTTTCTGAAGAATAAACACTGAAAAGCCAAGGAATTTCAAATAGATCAGCCTTTTGACTACATAAAGATGAAGGTGAAATAAATGACTCGAAAAATGACCGTTGTAATTTTGCCGCTTTCCCTTTCCTCACAAGATCTCTGAGTGATCCTTTCCTGGCTAATATTAACAAGTGGGTGCTGTCCCTCGCCCATCCCAGATTCAGACCACGGTGGAGGAAAAGTGGCAGCAGTCACAATTTGTGCCGCTCCCCAGCTGTCCTTCATTCCATTTATTACTGGAAGTTCTAAAAAAGCATTGGAGTGTTTAAAAAGCCATAAAAATGAGGTTTAAAGGAAATCAGAAAGCAGATCTAAAAATAATCTAGCATTAGGCCTAAATGCTAGAAAACAGGCAGAAGTCCATCACCACTGTTTCTGATTTAGTTTTTGGTTTTTTTACTAGAATCTATTTCTTAAAGGAGTTGGTATCCTAGGTGAGAAAATGGATCCCAAGCAGGAAGGGAGGACAAAGTGGTGTTCTGGGGTTTTCTTCCTCTTCTCCACTTAACCTGTACCACTTACATCATTCGTGAGAACAGATTCCAAAACCTGAAATACTTTTTAGTAGAATTTTACTTTTTCCCAATGACATGTAAAAGCTATTTTTAACATCCACTGTTTTTTTAAAGTTTTGAGTTCCAAAGTCTATTCCTCCATCTCTCCCCTTCCTCCTCCCTGAGATGTAAGCAATCTGATATAGGATATACATGTGCAACCATGTAAAACATTTCCATATTTCCTAAAATAATTTTTCAAAGAAATGTATTTGATCATTTGACAGAAGAGAACAAACTGGAAAGAATGGGTAGCCCCCTCTCCCCAGGTTCTGGAAGGCTCACATTATATAGGATTTTGACAAAGGTATTACCATACACAGGTTACACATGAGTCACATTTAATTCAGTTAAGCAATTTCACCAAGAAGGAAACTTGAAAGCAAAGTAGAATGAGATGTAAAAATAAAATTTAGCAAAGACACAAAGGGAATCCAAAACACAGGCTTAGGTGGACCCACAACAAGTACTGGGTATGGTAACCCAAAACAATATTTTGGATGGATTCAGGACCCAGGAAAACCCAAAATTATAGTCATTGTTGGAGTTCCTAGTGAATCAAGCGACATTTGGGGAGCAAACAACCTCTAATCACATAAACCTGGATTTAAATAGTATAATAATTAGTAATTTTTATAAACAATAAAACAAAGCCTTTTTCCCATACTTGAAAACTCAAAATTGCCAAGGATGAGGAGAGTGGCAGCTCATTTGTTACCAGCTACCACTGTCACCAAATCATTGCCTGTTCTCAAAACAGATAATTCCTTTGTTCCCCTTATTACACGCAAAACAGAAAGTGGGTTTGATTTTGTTTTATTTTTCCAAAAAACTTTACTCATAACTAAAGGAAATACTTAGACATTCATAGGGATACCTATCTCATCAATTTCTCCCAGGATACAGGTTGAAATCTATCCATACCTGTCCATCCTGTATCATTCTTGTCCATGTTCTCCCAAAGGTTCACCACAAGGAGTCCACCTAACCTAATAGAGGACTTTCTCACTTTGTCCCAACACTGAAAGGATGCCATTGGAACATTAGCTGTCCAACTGTTATCCCTCTCCCTTGCCACGTGACCAGCCCATGCTCTTTTATCACACAGTTCTGTGATTATGTCTGTTACCCCTGTTCAACTTCAGAGTTGGTCATGTGGCAGCCTGCTCATATCCACCACCATGTATTTCTCCACTGCCCTCTGGGTGATATTGGTCTTCAGTTCTTCAGAGGCCATGGTCTTTCTGCCATATAGTAATGCCAATAAAATGTCAGTGTTGAAAAGTCGGCCCTTTACTTGCATGGGAAGCTTAGCAATGAGGATGGGGTGTAAGAAGAGCTTTGCTTTTTTCTAAAAGGAAACCAATCCACTTTCTTTCCCCCATTCAATCCTGGACCCATTTCACAGTCCATCTGTATTGTGTGTCTTAAATAAACATATTGCTGGATAAGCTCTAAATGTCTGTTGGCAATCAGAAGAATGAATGAATGAACATCTGTAAAATGGGGATAATAATAGTACCTCCCTTTCAGTTGTCATGAGGATAAAATGAGGAAATATTGGTAAAGGATTTTGCAAACTTCAAAGCACTATATAAGTGCTAGGTATTATTATTTTGATTTCATTCATTAGGACTTGCCTGTGTGGCTAGACAGCCAAAATTCATTTCTGTCATCACAGATCTCTTCTCAAAAGCTCTATAAGCCCTGCAGCTTGATGCAATTACCATGACATCATTCCCGAATGGGAGTATCTGGAGGACCCAACCCATCTACCAGCAAACCCTCTTCAACATCAGTTCTACTCTGGATCTCCTCCATTGCCATAACAAATACCTTTGACAAGTATATTTCTCTGTTTCATGCTTCACTGGATATTTATTCTTTGAAGGTCATTGAATGGGGTAGTTTCTGTTTATACATTCTAAGGAATCCTGGGAGATCTAATGTATAGATGGAATATACTAATTATAAAGGAGTCTGTAAGGTGATATTTTGTTTTCATTATGTTTGACCTGCCAAAATTTGTGCTCTGAAGCAGCGATTTTGGTGTACCTGGGGTCACATCATCTTGCAATGATGAGTTATTAAAGCTAGACTCTAATAGAAATAGACATTTCTTAACTAGGTATAAATGACCAAGAAATTCCTGGGCTCATACATTCTTGTTGTTGTTATATCAATGACTTCAGTTGTGTCCAACTCTTCATGACCCCATTTGGGGTTTTCTTGTCAAAGATACTCAAGTGGTTGACCATTTCCTTCTCCAGTGCATTTTACAGATGAGGAAACTAAGGCAAACAGGGTTAAGTAACTTGCCCAGGGTCACAAAGCTAGTGTCTGAGCCAGAATTGAATTCAGGTCTTCCTGACTCCAGGGCCAGCACTTCATCTACTTCACCACCTAGTTGGTGTTCTACCTCCATCTATGATGCACCTAAATGACTTCCTGCCAACTTGCTTCCCACATCTCCCTATTTGCCAGGCTGGCTAAGGAGAAACTTTTCTATGTGCCTGTATAAGAAAACCACTGTGTCAGAATGCTCTGTGATTTTTGTTCTAACTGCTCAATATTTGTTTGGATTGTTTAGGAAAAGAAATAGTTAACTTTTTGACTATTAGTCTGAGAAAGGAACAATTCTATCAGCTGCAGTAAGAACCTTACTGTTTGTTAAAGGTCCATCTATCATAAAGAGAGCTAAGAGGTAAAAAAAAAAAAAGAAATGACTGGCAGCATGATTGTTAACCAAGGTAAACATTGATCCTGCTTGGAGAAATATAGTCCTTCAATACACAAGGCGTCGTGTTTTTCTTCAGGAAGGATGAGTAACAGACAATAGACCAAAACACAAGAACCGGGGGTTTGAATCCCGCTTTTCCCACTTGTTTGTTTCAGCAAGTTATTTATTCTCAAAGCTTCTCTTTCCTCAAGATAATGTTGTGATATTACCACCTCACACAGTTGTTGTAAGGAAAACTCTTTGAAAATTACCCAGGACTACAAAATGTGAGCTATTATTAATATTACTAATACCGTTTTCCACTATGAGCATTAAAGAAAGAGTGAATAAAAGAGCTGAGAATCAGAAACATAGTAATTACCAGCCTATCCAAAAAGGGAATAGAGAGCTGCTTGAGGGAAAGCTAAACTCTATGACTCATTGGCCTTCTCAGCTAAGGAAAAGCAGCTAAATAATAATAAATAATAAATAGTCATGCTTTTCTGGAAAGACTTTTATTGTACGAATCCCAGAAGTACCCCCACCCACAGTGAACAGAGCGTTAAAAAGGCTCTAAGAAAAAAATTCAAAAAGAATTTGCAATTGAATTATTAAGTTATTTAGCAACTGGAAAAAATAGAGTGAGAGGTAGTTGTTAATGATAATGATACAGAAAAAAAGAAAAAATATGTAATAAAACATTTAAAAATTTACAGGAAAAAACTTTTTTAAGTTCAGAAAGAAATACAAATAGAAAGATTTGGTGAGTGCCATATTAAAATAAATATACACTTAAAAAGAACTTTATGAAAGTTAGAAAGAAAATCACAAAGCCAGACTAACTGGGTCCACTACAATTCTGTGTTGCTTATTCTCAACTGAGCCTTCCCTGGGGTAAGGTAATCTTTTTACTTCTCCCTAATTCTTCGTCCTACGGGTCACTTGTTGGTACAATGGATAGAGTACTGGACCTGGAGTCAGGAAAACTAATTTTCCTGAGTTCAAATCTGGCCTCAGATACTTACTAGCTGTGTGACCCTGGGCGAGTCACTTAACTCTACCTTGGTTTCCTTGTTTGTAAAATGGCAAATCATTCTGGTATCTTTTCCAAGAAAACCCCACATGGGGTCATGAAGAGTCAGACACAATTGAAAATGCCTAAGTAACAAGAATTGACTCACTATTCCACTTATCACAGCAGTTTTTACAATCTTTGTCACTCACCTCTAACCTCCCTTGGATTCAGGAGATTGCCTTCTCCATCAACCACACTCACATATCTTCAGTCTCCCCATCTTCTGACTCCTTCCCTATTACTTACTGACGTACCTATGTCTCCCCCATCTTCAAAAAACCTTCCCTTGATCCCAGCTAACTTTTATCCTATGTCTCCCCTTAAAGCTAAAGTTGAGGCCATCTACAATCGATGCCTCTACTAACTTTGGTCTCATTCTCTCCTTCCTGCTCTATGATCTGTCTTTTGACCTCACAATTCAACTGAAACTGTCATCTGCAGTTACCAATGGTCTCTTAATTGCCCAATCCAATGGCCTTTTTTCAGTTCTCATCCTTCTTGACCTCTCTGCAGCCTTTGACACTGTTCATTAATTTTTCCTTGTACTCTCCTTTCTAGGTTTTTGGGACACTCTCCTGATTCTTTCTCCTCCTATGTGTCAGACTGCTTCTCAGTTTCTTTTGTCCTGGTCATGCCCATGAATTACAGGTGTCCTCAAAAGCTCTGTCCTGGGCCATCTTCTCTTCTCCCTCTATACTATTTTACTTGGTAATCTCATCATCTCCCATAGATTCGATTCCATCTCTATGCAGATGATTCTCAGATATCCTTATCCAGCCCTAATCTTTCTCCTTTCCTCCAGATTCAAATCTCCACCTCCCAACTGGACATCTCAAATTATAGACCCATAGACATTGTGAATTCAACATATTCAAAACTGAATTAATTATTTTCACCAGCTCCCCTAACCCTGCTGTTGCTGAGCCATTTTAGTGGTATCCAACCCTTTGTGACACCATTTGGGGCTTTCTTGGCAAAGATACTGGAGAGGTTTGCCATTTCCTTCTTTATCTCATTTTACAGATGAGGAAACTGAGGCAAACAGGGTTAAGTAACTTTCCCAGAATCACACAGCTAGTGTCTGAAGCTGGATTCAGACTCACAAAAATGAATCTTCCTTATTCCAAACCCAGTACTCTATCTACTGGCACCATAGAGCTACTACCCTCTTCCAAATGTCTTTATTACTGTGGAAGGTACCATCATCCTTCCAGTCATGTAGACTCATAAATTATGTATCATCTTCAACTCCCCACTCTGTCATCACCCCCAATGTCCAATCAATGACTATCCTACCTTTCCATCATCTCTCCTATGAGATCTTTTTGTCTCAAGTCTCTCTCCAAATTGATCCATCTTTCATTCATTGAACTGTCAAACTGGTATTCCTAAATTGTAGACCTGATGCAGGCTTCTAATCAACAAGTATCAGTGTTTCCCTATCCTTTCGAGGATCAAATATACAATCCTCTGTTTGGCATTCAAAGTCCTTCATAACCTGGCCCCCAGTCTTCTTACATCTTAGTTGACCACATGTACTCTGAAATCCATTGATGATGGCCTCCTTGCTCTTCCTTACACAAGAAACTTTATCTCCTGATTGTACACTTTCATTGGCCCCCGAGCCTGGAATTCTCTCTCTTCTCATCTCCATCTCTTGGCTTCCCTGGCTTCCTTCTAAAATCCCACCCTTTATAAGAAGCCTCTCCTGAACTCCCTGTTGATACCTTCCCAATGTTGACCATCTCCAGTTTCAAATAGATAGATCAATAGATAGTCCAATTATGTAGTCTCACCCATTAGACCAGTGGTTCTCAACCTTCCTAATGTTGTGACCCTTTAATACAGTTCATCATGTTGTGGTGACCCCCCAACCATAAAATTATTTTCTTTTCTACTTCATAACTGTAATTTTGCTACTGTTATGAATCTATCTGATATGCAAGATGTATTTTCATTGCTACAAATTGAACATAACCCACAGGTTGAGAACCGCTGCCTAAGACAGTGAGCTCCTTGAGAGCAGGAATAATCTTTTACCTTTCTCTATGTCATCAATGTTTGTCACAGAGGCTGGCGTAAGAAGCATTAATAAATATTTGACTAACAGAAGTTCATAGTTTCATATACAATCCCCTATTTTGTTCTTTATATACAGAAATGTTTATGTTTGTTGATAGTTGCTAAGTTCATAACAAAAAAAAGAAAAAATAAATTAAAATACAGAAATAAGAAAGTAATCCGTTCCCAGGTGTTTTTTTTTTCCAAATCTTGCTTTAGTTGACACTTTCTTTTAATGTTAAGATTAGTGTTAAATTAGTGTAATTAACTTAGCAGTTATATTTTTGTAAACAAAGAGATGGTTGGTGAATTTTATATTTTACTTTCCTAGACTGGAAATAGTGATATCTCTTATACCTCTCTCAGAAGGCTGCTTTCAGGTCTGATTAAAACCATGTATACAAAGTGCTTTGCTATTTCTCTTTGTTTCGCTTTTAGCTTTTGCAGGAGGATAATTACTGAGAAGATACAGCAAGAACAGAAGTACAAATATGTCCCCTGAAACTTGAAGGCACACACTCTACCCTGTACCAGCTGAGTCACCGGGGAGAGTGGGCTCAGTCTTAGAGAAATTTCTACATGGAATTTACCCCAACAAGAATACTTCCAAGTGTAACACAGCTGATAGATAGTTGCTACCCCCTCTGTCTTGGCTCTTCTTGATACATTTTTATTTGAAGGCAAAGCTGGTCATTAAGGACTTCATTCCTTACCTGGATACACTATCCACAAAATTTGACATGAGTTCAAGCTCTGGGACCTCTGGCAGCTCTTTTTCCCAACTCTTTGAAGCTCTCAAGATCAAAACCTAATCCAATATTTCTTTCCCTACAGGACAAAGACAGAAGCAAAGGCAAGACCATGCCCTCATAGCTTTTTCCCCACCCAGGAGTCTACAGAATTCCTTGCCTTTAATTCAAATGCTGCCATGAATCAGAGAGGGCTATAAAGAGCTCTGTGATCTTTAAAGTAATATATAGATATAGATACATAATAGTGTGTACACATAACAGTGTACATATAGAGCATGTACATACACATGCATGCATGTGTGGATATATACACACCTGTATGTGATGTGCGCATACATGTATGTATATGTGGGTGTGTGCATATGTGCAGTGTCTGTGTTGATGTATACACATATGTAGTATGTACTTGTGTACATGTATATCTACATGCATATATGTGTATCTAATTTTGTGTGTGTGTGTGTGTGTGCATAAACAGCTAGCTGGTATAGTGGATAAAATGCTGGGCTTCGAATCAGGAAGACCTGAGTTCAAACATGGTTTCAGACACTTATAAGCTGTGTGACCTTGGGCAAGTCACTTATCCCTCTTTGCCTCAGTTCCTCATCTGTAAAACAAGCTGGAGAAGAAAATGGCCAACCCTTCCAATGTCCTTGCCAAGAAAACCCCAAATGGAGTCACAGAGAGTTGGACATGACTGAAATAACTGAATAACACCAGCGAATGTATGTATATGTACGTAGAGATAGAGATGGAGACAGAGATACCATTTTTTGCCACAGTTGTTCTACTGCTTTAATGCTGTGGCCTCCTCTGTGCACTCCAGAGCACCACTTCCCATCTGGTGGAAATTGCCAGAATTGCAAAGAAGTCCTAACCTCTATGTGACCAGCTCTGAAAATTCAATGATGGCAAAAGTCACAAGAATTCAGAAGAAAAAAATAAAACAGGTGATGAAATGATAGAGGGAGAGAGAGTAAAGAAAATGGATCAAAGTCTCTATATAAAGGGGGGAAAAGTGAATCCATATTTTGCATAAACACACCCAAGTCGGAAAGTAAAACTACTGTGAAAAAGGGTACTCTCCCAACATTCATTCCTTCAAGCCAACACCAGCGCCTGTTTACAACAAGAGCCCAGTGACCACCTCTACAAACCCAGAGTCCCTTGACTAAACCCAAAGGGAAGAGAAAGGAGACATAAAAGATATTGATGATCTTAAGCGCCCCGCCTCATCTGCTGTACAAGGTCTTACGAATGTATGGAGAGAGAGCAGTGTGCCAGCAGTGATTATCCATTGTAGACAACTTTTGTGAGAAGTTTAGCATCAAGAAAAAGGGCAAAGATGAAAGAAGATGGTATTGAAGGGACAAGGGGAGGCTTCCTTAGGATTAGGAACCCTGAGTGTGTGTATAGACTGAAAGGAAGGAGTCAGTGATTTCAGAGAAATGGAGGGTGCATGATAGAGGTGATTGCTAAAGTAAAGTCCTCAGAGGACATGAAGAAAGTGAAACTAAGGGGACAGATAGTGTCAAATGAGCACCACTGAATACCCAAAGGGGAGGCATTATCAAAATTATCTGTTCCTCTCTATCAGGAGCTCAAGGGAAAGGAAATTAGCATTTATGTATGCCTGCTATGTGCCTAGCTCTGTGCTAAGTAAGGGCTTTTTACCAATACAATCACATCTGATCTTCACAACAACCCTTTGAGGTGTTTTCTATTATCATCCCCATTTCATAGTTGGGGGAGACTGAGGCAAACAGAGCTTAAGTGACTTGCCCAGGGTCACACAGCTAGTCAATGTCTGAGGTTAAATTTGAACTCAGGTCATCTAGACTCCATATTCAGAACACTAGGCGTGGCACCACCAGCTGCCCTCCCCTTAACTGCACAGTGTGCTATGGGTTTCTTTTTTTCCGTATATTGGTTTGTATGTATCTCTACCAATCAAAGTACTGAGTTAATTGCTCCCCCCCCCACCCCTGCTTAGATACTATCCTACCTTCATGTCTCTCACTGACTCACCGCTATCAATGTGGTTACTTCAGGAAAGCATTGAATCAAAGTGGGAAAGTAAACATGAGTATAATATCAAAGCAAGAGTCACATGTACCACGTGCTTTTAATTCCCACTACAATTCCCCAAGTAGGAATGAGAATGAAAACAGGAAGGAAAGACTGGAGAGAAGGCAATCATGTTTACAAGGTTTGAGGAAGAGAAGAAACGAGAATTCAGGTCAGATGGCCTCAAAATTTTCAGTGAAGATTGTGGGTCAGCTGCCATGAGTGTGGGGTTGGAGGTAAGGTTAGTGGGAGAAGAGAAAGGGATATTTACCATGGAGAAGGAAGTAGTTAGGATAGAGGAGAATTCTAGAGGAGCAATGGCCCAGTGAGGTCCTATGCTGATATATACATATATATCTATATATGTGTATGTATATATATACACACATATGCATATATATATGTATACACATATGTGTATTGTGTATGTGGGGTGTGTATATATATATATAAACCAATACTCCCATGCTCTCGTGTGTTTTAGTATGATGTTTCAGTCATGTTGTCAAATGCTTTCAATGAGGATAAGCACAGCATCAAGGTCAGCTACCACACTGATGGTAAATTCTTCAACTTAAAAGGCTACAAACCAAGACCAAAGTGGAGGGAGTGTTGGTGCATGATTTTCTGTCTGCTGATGTTTGAGCACTTGAGGCAGCCTCTGAAGCTGAGATGCAGCAAAGTATGGATCAATTCTCTGCTGCTTGTGCTAATTTTGGCCTAACAATTAACAGCAAGAAAACACAGGTGCTCCATATACTATAAATGTACAGTGCTGGATATGAGGGGTGTCGGGTTAGAATTGGGGCAATGGATGGAAGTTCGAATGGATCTGATTTTCAGAATCAGGTAACTTCCTGGTTGTTGGATCTGCCTAAATATAGGATGGAATACTTCACAAGATAAGTTCCCATCAAAGAAGATCTTCAAGCATGACCACATGGTCAGTAAATAGGAAGGTTGTAGAGGAAGAGGACTCTTCAAGTACAAACCAGCTTTGATGCCTCTGAGGTCACTTAAAACCCAGAGATGCTGTGATACTGAGGAGACAAGAGCGAGGCAGCAGAAGCTGCACAGCACAGATCAGGACAGCCCTGAAGGAAATTTTTGTTACTTCACTATTTGGAAATTGCATTGAGCTTTGCTTGCCCAGAGCCAAGGCTATTCCTCGGGCAGCCCTGACTTCTGTAAGGCCCGTCATTGTGCCCAGTGCTTAATTTCATGGCTGAACAAACCAATTGAGCTCCCCAGTGATCTGAGAGGAGGAGTCCAGAGAGCTAATCAGAAAGGACTCTTGGCAAGGGACCCTATGAAAGCGCCAGGAAAATTCACATTCACTGTGTTCTTGAGAAACTGAATATCCTGCTGTGAATTTATTGACTTTCCCTTAAGAATTTCTAATGGAATAAATTTTGCCTTCTTGATGCTTGCTAATTAGACAATTATTTAACTCTGTTTCTTTTTTTTTAATGACTCTGCTGTTGTTTGAAGACTTCTGTCTATTATTTGTAATAAAAACCTCTGTCACATTTTTGCCTCATTATCCTTAACAAATAGTGCATTCTCTCACCCCTCTCTCTTATTCCCTTCCTTCTCCCTCCCAAAGCACCCTCCCAGTTTGGAGCTCCCAGAGTTTCAAAGACCAGCTGTTATCATTTTGTTGACTGAGAGCTTTTTAGAAACTTCTATCACAGGCCCAGGCCCAGCAGGGGGCTGTTGAATTAAATATCAGCTCTTCAAAAGGGAATTAGCCCAGAGAACAAAAGCAGCAGGAAGAGGAAGGGAAGAACTCAGACTAGCTTTGCAGTCCTCCCACTCAGCAATTGGAGAAAGTTCCCCCTCTTTGCTATTCCTAAACTCAGGAACTCCCAGGCTTTAAGTAGCAAACTTCCTCAGCTAGGACTGGGGGATGTAGCATTCTTTTCCCATTAAAGTCCTGCTCTGGCACCCCATTAGTGACTCTGGGGTACCCTATCAGTTGCACTTTGCCAACAATATGCAGCATCCTACCAAGCTGGAAAGGGTCCAAGCTTGGTCCCAATGACATACTCCAACACCCGAGGTCTAGGGAAGCTAAGTTTGAAGAGGCCCGTCACCAGAAATGTTGGCCAACACTGACTCCATAAAGAAGCAGCCAACTACTAGGGGATGAAGGAAGTGTGATCTCCATCCCTGAAAGGCATGCCCACCCAGGTGAAATCATGGATCTTCTGAAATAGTCAAAGAAGTGACTCTTTCTCTCTCTCACACACAGTCGAGAGACCAGCTTGGACAATTAATCAGATGCATCCTGTCCATCTGGCTTCTGTTTTGGAATAAGTGTAGACAGAAGGAAGTATTGCTTCTTACAGGCCCTATGCTAATAAACATAATGATAGCTGACATCCATGTATCATTCTGATGTTTGCAAGGGCATTTACATATATTATGGAAAGTGGTTCCCTATTACCTCTAGGATCAGGCTCAGACTCCTCTATTTGGCATTTAAAGCCCTTTACAACCTGGTTCCAACCTTCCTTTTCAGCTTTATTATACATGACTCCCCTTCAGGAACTTGATCATCTAGACAAACTCTTTCTTTCTTTCGCACATGACATTCTCTCCCATCTCTCTGCCTTTGTATCATTGTCTCCCTTGCTCGGACTTCATTCTCATCTCGCCTTCTCCTCTTGATAGCCAGAATTTACTTGAAACCTCAGCTCAGATGCCATCTCCTCCAGTAGGACACCCTGGAGTACCCCAGATGCCAGTGATCCTCCACACCACAAAAAGAAGACAAATCCAACGTGTGCTGGTTTGCACACACCACGCTCGTACGCACGCGTGTTTTCTCCTACAATAAGCCGCTTTGGGACAGGGACTTTGATAGCGATTCCGTGTCCCCAGCACCAAACCTGGCACAAACATAGTTTGTTGCCTAATAAATCATGGTAGTCAATGGCTGATTTATATTTCATTCAATCTTCACAGCAACCCTGTGAAGAGGGTACCATTATTGCCCCTATTTTAGGTCAGAACAGAACTGGAAACTGGGGCTGAAAGAGGCTGTGACTTGCCTAGGGTGATACAACCAAGAGGTGTCTTAGATAGGATTCGAACCTGGGCCTTCCTGGCACCAAGCCCAGCACTCCGTTCACTCCCCCAGGCTGCCTCTGTTCACTGCGACCACGCAGGCCTGACACAATTGTAGATCTTCAATGCAGGTGAGTTATTAATTAACCTGATTGCCGCAACTAAGGAGAGTTTTTATGATGAATAATTAACACCTCCACCTTCCATTTCCCATGGTGAGGGACAGCAGACTATCGAAGCACTTAGAGAGGCTTTCAGTGCTGCCCTGGGTGCACATTGCTGTTAGTGGAAAGGAATGACAAACACAGAAAAATGTGTCCTTCAGGGAATACCAATTTCTGTTCCAGTGTCTAACTAATCAACTATCTCCCCAATGTTCAGAAATGCAATTAGTACCAAGGATCACTATTAGGCATTTTGTTATTATAACTCCAAGGCTTATTAAAGAAGCATTAACTGAAAGCTGGGAACTCTGCACGAAATAGTCTTTTTTTCCTTTCAAAATGAGTATTTGGGTCTGAATGAATAATGATGAAAAATGGCCATTATAAAGTAACACTCAGAGTCCTTTCCACTTGCTTGTGGTAACAGGAGGCAAGCAGGGACTTTAGAACTGCACAGGCATGGCATGCATGGGTATAAGGGGATAGATGGTACACACCGGCTTAGGCTTTATGGTACAGAAGAAGCATGATGTAGTAGACAGGGGGCTGTACCAGAAACCAGACACTTAGAAACTATGTGACTACGGGCGGGTTGTTACATAGTTTGAGGCTTAATTTTTTCCATCTGCAAAATGGGGATAATAAAGTACATACGTCCCAGAATTGTCAGGAGGATCGAATGAAAAATATATTATGTAATGCACTTTGCAAGTCATTTCTGTATCGAAATCACTCTATATTGAGAGGGATGGCAGTGATATTTTTAAAAATTCCAAACTTAAAAAACATGAAATACAATGAGAATTTCATAGTAGAAGAGAAAAAGAATGTTTTATATAAAATTTGCCCAACTATTTTGCCAGCCTGATTTTTTTACAAATGTACAATAAATTTAAGACATGATTTTTCAAAGCTATCCTGTTCATCTGTGATTCTTTCCAGCCTTCCTTTTTTTGTCTTCTGTGCACTTTTGGAAAAGTTCAATGACTTTCTTCCATTTCTTATCTTTTTTCTTTCCTTTGTCTACTAGCCCCAATCTTCTTCCTATTCCGCCCCAAAAGTTGGGGGTGAGGGAAAGAAAATAAAACCATACCCCTTTATAACAAATACACATATTAAAGCAAAACAAATTCCTGCCGGCTTCTCCCAAGTAACCACACGAGAGAGTGTCTGCCTTATTATGCACCTTGACTCCATAAGAGGTAGGTAGCATGCTTCATCAGTCCACTGGAATCTTGCATGGTCATTTTAAACCACCATGGGCATGGCAGTTATTGTAAATGGCGTTGTCGTTGGTCCTTCATTTTCAAAAAGGACTGAAGGTATCATGGGAGGTTGCTTTGACTTCTGTTTGAATTGGATTTAAGTGAGACAGAGTTGCACAAAGTCATTAGCCTCACTCTCTCTTCCAGGGTCATCAAAGTCCAGTGGCAAGACAAGAATCAGGGCAACTGCTGATGTCCCAGGATACAATGGATAACTCTGGTATCTTCGATGACTGGCCAAGTTCTCCTCAGTGTCTCTGCCAACCACCTTCATGGTTGTTGGAACAAACTGTTCTTATCTGCTCATTCTTCTGGGGGAAGGCTTCACATACTTGGGGTAGATACCCCCCTAATTCGTTGACAGCTTTGAGGCCTGTCAGTTATCCTCAACCTGACTCAGCCCTTCTTCTAAGATAGTTTACTGGGGTGTGGCCACTGTGCATGCTACGGTTTATTATAATTATATGACTGATGGAGAGGAGGCAGGGATTCTGTCACTGTGTGAAAAGGGAAAGTGAAGAAGAATGTTCTGGGCATAGACTAAAGGGAGGGATTCCATATCATCACCTTGTCACCCCCTGGTGGAGATCATCATCACCTCAAACTTGAACTATTGAAATAGTCTTCTCCCTGCCCCAAGCCTCTCCCCACTCCAGTCTATCCTCTGGTCAGCTGTCAAAATGATCTTCCTAAAGTTGAGGTCTAATCATGTCACCACCACCCTCATTCAATTAACTCCAGAGGCTCCCTATTACCTCCAGAATTAAACATAACATCCCAGTTGGCCTTAAAAGACCTTCCTAACCTGGTTCCTTCCTATCTTTCCAACTTCTTACATCTGATTTCCCTCCGCAAGATCTGTCCCACAGAAGCACTGGCCTCCTTAATCACAACACACTCCATCTCTGGACTCCTTGGATTTTTCCTGGCTTTCCCCCAAACCTGAACTATTCTCCCTCCTTATCTCTGCCTCCTGGCTTCCCTGATTATCTTCAGGTCCCAGCTAAGATCTCTTCTCCCACATGCAGACTCTCCTAATCCCGCTTAATGTTCTAAGATTATCTACATTTTTTTTCTTTCTTTATCTTCTTCATACATAGTTGTTTGCATATAGTCTCCCCCAGTAGACAGGGAGCTCCTTATTTTTTTCCCTTTCTTTGTATCCCCCACACTTCCTAGCCCCTGCAGTTCCTAGCCCACAAGAGACACCATTACAGGATTACAATACTGCAACAAGCATTAGTACTTTAAGTGCTAGTTGACATTGACCTCTGTTGTTGTGGAGTCATTTCTGTCATGTCTGACTCTCTGTGACCTCACTGGAGTTTTCTTAGCCATTGTGCCACGTAGCTGCCTACTGACGTCTAGCTTTAGTTATCGAATAATAGAGTAACAGACACAGAAGGTGACAGAAAAGCCAAAACATCTAAATACTTCTATGCCAATGCTTTTTGTTGTTCAATCAGATCCAACTCTGCGATCCCATGGACTGTACTATTCATGGGGTTTTCTTGGCAAAGATACTGGACTGATTTGCCATTTCCTTCTCCAATAGATTAAGGCAAATAGAAGTGAAGCAACTTATCCAAGGTCACAAGCTAGTAAATGTCCAAAGCTGGATTTGAACTCAGTTCTTCCTGACTCCAAGTGTAGCGCTCTGTCCACAGAGGCACCTAGGTGCCTTCTATGCCAATGCTCATAGCTTCTTGCTCTTGTAAACTGAATGAATGAACAAACAAATGTCAGTCACTTTTACTCAATCAATGAAAAAAGCATTGATTGAATGCTTGCTACATGCCAGACACTGTACTGAACACATGAAATGTAAATATAGCATACAAAAACAGCGATACCATCCCTGCCCTCAAGGAGCCTACATTACAAAAGAGGGAGAACAATAGTATTCCATTACAGTCATATATCACAACACATTTAACCATTTCCCAATTGATGAGCATCCCCTCAAATTCCAGTTCTTAGCTGCCACAAAAAAAAAAGCTGCTATAAACGTTCTTGTACATGTGTACATTTTTTATGATCTCTTTGGGAAACAGATCAAGTATTGGTATTTCTGGATCAAAGGGTATGCGTAGTTTCATAGCCCTTTGGGCATAGTTCCAAATTGCTCTCCAGAAAGGTTAGATCAGGTCACAACTCCACCAACAGTGTATTAGTGTCACAATTTTCCCACATCTTCTCCAACAGTTTTATCATTTTCTCTTTTTTGTCGTATTAGCTAATCTAACAGGTTTGAGGTGGTACTTCAGAGTTGTTTTAATTTGCATTTGTCTAATCAATAGTGATTTAGAGAATTTTTTCATCTGACTATAGATAGCTTTAATTTCTTCATCTAAAAACTGCCTGTTCATATCCTTTGACCATTTATCAAATGGGAAATAATTTACAGGAACTGATACTGAGTAGAGTGAGTAGAACTAAGAGAATATTGTACACAGAAAAACTGTGCAATGACCAGCTTTGATACACTTAACTCTTCTCAGCAAAACAATGATTTAAGACAATTCCAAAAGACTCATCCACATCCAGAAAAAGAAATACAGAGTCTGAATACAGATGAAAGCATACTATTTTCTCTTTTTTTTCTTTCTTATGGTTTTCTCCTTTTGTTCTGATTCTTCCTTTACAACATGACCAAAGTAGAAATATGTCTCATAGGATTGTACAATGTAGAGCCCCTATCAGATCTCATGCTGTCTGGGGGAGGGAGAAGGAAAGGGAGAAAAATTTTATATGATTTTTAAACGTGATTGACTGGAAACTTGTTACTAGGGGCTACTTTCTCATGAGACTAAGAAGTACTGACTGAGTCCAAGTTCAAGACAGTGGCCCAGAATTGTGGAGAGCAAACCAGGCATCCTTGAAGGATAGCTTGGTGGAATAAAGATTTCAGGCCCAAACTCCCTTGCTTTCTTGCTCATTCTCCAAAGTCAGTTAAGTTCCTTGAGGACAGAGAGCTGAACTTTTAAATGTAGTCATTATAGGCCAGCTGAACTCTGAATAAGTTCAGAGACAAAGACCATGACTTAAGCAGTTACAAGGCAAGATCAATTACTGGTAAACAGAAACAATAAGAAAATCATACAGGATCAATTTTAATCTTTTCAGCCCTTACTATATACTCAGCACAGCAGATACAAATACAAAAGTTTGTCCTCAGTGAGTGTACATCTAATAAAGGGAGACAAGGCCTAGGGGAGTGCTGGGCAGCAATATTTATCAAAGGGAAAATAAGGAGGATTTAGAAGTATAGATCCAGTTCCATGGAGCCAAAACTCATAAGGATCCCTGTAGGCAGCTTGTTGACTTAG
>CM053596.1:252363963-252378903 GCA_028646575.1 Pseudocheirus occidentalis
TCCAGGTACATTTTAATCTGGTTCAGGCCGCACTTAGTGTTGTTGACCATGGATGCCAGTCGACTTTGTGTTTTGACATTTCTGGTCTGGTTCACCCCCCTCACTTTACAGCTAAGGAATCAGGTCTTAAAGAAGTTAAGGGGTTTATGAAAGGTCACACAAATAATGAGTGTGAGAGGTAACAACTGAGCCGGGCTCCTCTGACCCCAGAGCCACTGCTCTTTCCATGGTGTCCTTTGAACACCTCCAGTGACAGGAAGTTCACGATCTAACAAAGGTTCATCAGAATATTGTTCACCAGTCACCTAAAATAAAATCCCAGTGTATAAAATTACCTTGGAAAAGAGCTAGTCCAGCATCTGACCTAAAAGAGGGACCACAGATCCAGAGCAAGAAGGAACCTGAAAAGACAACTACAAAAGCTCCCTTATTTTACAGGTGGGGAAACTGAGATCCAGGGAAATTGCCCAAAGTTACAAGGATATCAATGAAATAAGCATTGAATTTAAACTCAGATCCTCTAAATCCATCCAGAGCTAATAGTGTTTTTGCTGTTCCACACTGAATCCCTTCTACTGCATTCCTGATTAGCTCTGGTGAGACCAGCTAGCTCCAGGGTGCTATTAAACAAGGAAGCCCATTTCATTTACAAACAGGCGGCACAGTGGATAGAGCACCAGCCTAGAGTCAGGGAGGCTCATCTTCCTAAATTCAAATCTGGTCTCAGACACGTACTAGCCTTGTGACCTTGGGCAAGTCACTTAACCTTGTTAGTCTCAGTTTCCTCATCTGCAAAATGAGCTGGAGAAGGAAATAGCAAACACTCCAGTATCTTTACCAAGAAAACATCAAATGAGGCCATGAAGACTGAGACATACCACCATTACTACCACCACCACCACCACCACCACAACAAAATTTTAGAAAGTTTCCTCCCATATATTAAGGCAAAATCTCTCTCCCTATAATTTTCCTCCTACCGATCTTAGTTCTGCATGTCCATTTGAATGTAAGCACTTTCAGGGAAGAGACAGTTTTATCATTGTATCTCCTGACACTTGGCACAATAAGCATTTAATAAATGGTTATTCATTGATTAAGGTCTATACTTGCTTCCAAGTGAAGGACCTTCAAGTTGCGTTTAAAGACAGCTTTAATTTCCACCACCCCTACCCCACATCTTGTCTTCACCAAGTTAACCTTTTCTAGTGTTCCCTCAGCTAGCTCTCAAATCACAGGCTCACCAGAACCTTCAGAAGCTTTGCTGACTTCCTATGGACAATTAGAATTTGTCAGCATGCTGCACCCAAAATGGACCCCAGCTCCATCTCCTCCATGTAACAGGCTTGGTTCCTGAGCTTGATCTCAGAGGGCAGAGATCCCCCACCTTCCCTTTGCAGCCACCACAAAAATAGCGGGTTTGGTCTGAAACCCCATAACGACGATTCTATCTAATTAAACTTGTGGCGACTGATCCGCACTGTTCCTCTTCATTTCCCCACCCCAAGGCTTAATAAATTCATGGTTTGTGAAGGATTATTACCTAAATCTACTGACACTGCATTTTATTTCTGTTTATTCTATTTGCTTAAAGGGCTTCTGTGTGTGAGTGTGTGTGTGTGTGTGTGTGAAAGAAACTTCTCTCCCCACAGGTATTGGCTGTGCTACCCCCCAGCACAACTGAAGGCTCAGGTATAATCGTATACTGCACCCCCCTCTCCCTTCTCACTCCCCTAAAAACAGAGCACACAAAAACGGTTTGGATCTGAGCTGTGCAGCTTTAAAGCCTGCATTATTTAACACTGGCTTTAGTTATCTGGAATGGAGAATAAACAGCGCTATCATAAAAACCATAAAATACACCAAATTGGATTTTTTTTTTCAGGGACAGCTCCAAGTACCGGGAGGTAATCAAAGGGGTTTTGGAAAGCCTCGTTAGAGTGTTTGCTAGGCTGAATTTGCCCTACACCTTGAGAACACCTTACCCACACCCCACTAGTGATACTTTCCTGATACAGACTTGTCTTTGGGCCTCTTTCAGCTTATCAGAAGACTCTAGATGGGGTAAAGGTATTTTATCCTTGTTGGTTTATTTGTTTGTTTTTCCAAAGAAGTGACTGTAATTACTCACCACCTGGGATCAAGGCCATGGCATCATCTGTCTCCGGCACAGTAGAGCTTCTCATAACCTCACAACCATCTTCTTTTCTTTAGAACACAGCTATCTTGTACCTTAAACATGTTTGTTGCTGTTGTTCTTGTGATTCAGGTGTTTGCAGTCGTGTCTGACTCTTCACGAATTCCCATTTGGGGTTTCCTTGGCAGAGATACTAGAGTGGTTTGCCATTGCCTTCTCTGGCTCATTTTACAAATAAGGAAACAGAGGCAAACGAGGGTTAAATGACTGGCCCAAGGTCACACGGCCTCTGTCTGAAGCCAGTTGTGACCCTTAGGTCTTCTTGACTCCAGCCCGAGAGCTCTACCTGCTGCACCAACTAGCCGCCTACCTTAAACATGCACCATATCCAAAATCTTCCTTCTTGACCTTGCCACATAGATTTCTGATCTTCTTTTCTGCTAAAATAAGACTAACACAATTTCTAAGATTCTTTCCAACTGTGAGATATCATCATTATTATAGTTAACATATTTGGGGGCAGCCGTGGCTTTGTTTTGGCACCTAGTCCCCCTTGATTCACTGAAACACAGCAACCCAAAGACTGAATGTCATGGAAGGAGAATAAGGATATGGCCTCCATCTCCTCCACCATCTCAACCACCATTGCACCAGCGCTGAAACAGCCAGAGATGGCAAAGACAACCTTAGATATTCCCACAATTTACCACCACCAAGAACAACACTACCATATATACATACTACCTATTTATCATAACCTAATCCAGCTGCCATGGAGAAAACCCAAAAGAAAAGAAGAAAATACACCTAGTAACTTAAATCACACACACACACACACACACTCACACACACACATACACACACATTCACTCACACACACACTCACACACACATATACGCACACAGACACACACAGAGACACTCTCACACTCACACACACACACACACACGAATGCATACCCACATATCTCTCCTTAATCTAAGGTCAGCTCTAAGGCTACTTTTCTATTAACTTGATATGGTTTCAGAGTCATTAGGACTTTCTCAGTTCTGTCTCTTTTCTTCTCCTTCACCTGCAATTTCCTCTTTTACCTAATTCTTCCTCTTTCCGCCTCTGACTCTAACTCCATCATCCCCGATCAAAATTGTCTCATTTTCCCTGCTTCAAATTCCTCAAGTCTAGCTCTACTTTTTCTTTTTCCTGTTCTTTCACCCCATTCCTCCCTCTCTCTGTCTCCCTCTAGCTCATCTTCATCCATTCTCTCCTATCTCTTCTCCCTACCACTCCTATGGCCTTATGTGGCCATTAATATAAAACCAATATCTTTTATCTTTTTAGTCAATGGATTAAAGTTTTATGCTTTCTGTTCTTAATTAACTTTTTATTCATCTGGCTACTATTTGCTGTTGCCACATGCTTGAAGCAGTAGATATACTTTGAAAAAGCTATGGGTAAAGCAAATTTTTGTACATGGAACCATATTTTAAGTGTACTATTTTAATTTCCTATTTTATTATAATTTACTACATAGTTACTATTTTAATTTACTATTTAAAGGAACCCTATGGTAAATCTTTGGCAAAAAGTGAATTATTGCTCCCTCTGTTGCATGGACCCAGGTTTTCATTGACTCAGTTGCTCAAATTGGGGTATGCCTATATGTAGAGAAAAGTGAATAACTATTTCCAAAGACTCCTGAGATTATACTACTGGCAAGTTGGGTTGAAGCAACTCGAGGAATATATAACATCCGGGAAAGGCCACAAATCAGTCAACTATATGGGTGGAAGAATTTCCATATGAGAAAAGACTCTACAATTTAAGTCATGGGTATAGAAAAATAAAGGATTGGAGTAAATATGTCTGAAATTTGCAAAATCACAAAAGGTCTAAGAAGAATGTTAGACATTCTCTTTATCTTTGTGAATTAGAATTTGGTAGACAGGTCTTGTAACTTAAAAAGGGTAGTTTTAGGACAAATTTAAGGAAGCATTATTTTATACATGAGCTAGTAAATTTATAGGTAACAGAAGTGATACAGGGTGATAACAAGAACTTGTATTTACATTATAGGGTTTGAAAAGGATTTTACCTGCCCAGGGTCACACAGATAGTTAAGTATCCGAAGTAGGTTTGGAACTTGTCTTTATCTAACTCCAACTCCAGGCTTCTATCAGAGCAGGAGGTAGGCCCTAGCCTCAGAAAAACTGAAAAGACACCACGGTTTATCTTCTACACCTTTCTATGTCTCTCTTCTGCTCAATGTAGTTCTATAGCAAAGCATACCCTCCACGGGCAGTGTTCCATACCCCCAAAATGATCCTTCCTCTCTTTTCTCAAGTCAGAACTTTCATTTTCTCTGCCAAGCTGTCAACCAGCTAATTTGATAAACTAATTTGCACCAAGGTATTAGTGTCTGTTGATAGCTTGATTTGTTACATTTTCCAAGGTAACATCAGCTAACTTCCAGGTTTCAATTCTACCTTCATCATTCTCACCTCCATTTATGAGAAAAGCTCACCACCATGGAGATTGCTTTAGCTTTGGTACTCACACTTCTTTAGTACCCTCAGTTGCTTCTGCCCCTGATTGGTGGGCTGAAAGGCAAAACAAAAAAACTCCTCCTAAAACCTCACCTTATTGAGGTCCCAGAAACCCAGGAAATTCTTCATTTCCCCCCAGCTGACTGCTTGGTTTCAATACCACTACCACCACAATCATCATCATAATGCCTTCCCACCTGATACCCTCTGCCCCATTCCTCACTTTTAAGCTTCTTCCATTTGTATGCTGCCTTCTTCCCACCTCCCATTAGACTGTAAGCTCTTTGAAAACAGAGAGTATCTTTATAAAATTTGCATCCCTAGACTTAACACAGTGCCTAGCACATAGTAGGTATTTAAAAATCATTTATTATATTGTATTGTGTTGTACTACCTAAGATTCAAGAAGTGTTTAGCTGGATGAAGGGAATTTACGTACACAGCAGAATGTATTAGAAGAAGTTAGGGATTTGGCGAGTATGACCCTAAGCTCCTGGGGGTGAGAGGGCTTGTTAACTAAAGCTTACTGTACTACCTTTAAGTTACTGTGCTAGCTCTAAATTACTGTACTAGCTCTAAGTTCCTGTGCTAGCTCTCTGTGTAGGAGAGCTCTGACCTACAACACCTTACCTCCCATGCAATCTCTTTCCCTGCTCTTCCCCCAGATTTTCCATATGGAGATGGAATACAGACAATACCTGAGTTTCCCTCTTACTATTAAGAAAACCAAATAAGTTTTTTGATCATCTAAGAGGCATCATAAAAAAGACTGTATGACTTCTCCAAGAACTAAAAATCCATATTAGGTTTGTGTTTGTGTATAAATTATGCATTCATTAAAGTATATGCTTTGTAGATATTGAATTATCAAAATAATGCTGTTGCCTTAAAAGCTGTCATTACTTGCTTTTATTTCTTTCCTACAACACACATACATCCTGGACAGGGAGGAGGGCGAGGTGCACAGAGAGGAAGAGAGACAGATAAATGAAATTATGCTCGAAGGAAGGAAAGAAGGAAAGAAGAAAGGAAGGAAGGGAAGGAGTGAGGGAGGCAGGGATGAAGGAAGGAGAGGGAAGGAGGGAGAGAGGAAGAAACCCTCCATATCTGGAATTTTCTGTGCAGGAAACCCCCACCCCCATGTTGTACTCAACCAAGCCTTGACAGCTTATCTCTAGCACCTCTTTGTCTGTGATATCAGAGATAAAAAAGAGTCAGACATATTTGCTAGGAGTCCTGCCCTTGACCCACACTGCTGAGAAGCAATAATTCATGTAAGATAGAACCCAAGCCATAATATCTAATTATGAGAAGATTCTAGAGTCTAGCAAATCCTGGATATTACCTTTTAGAGTTAATATAACCTAGGAACATACCAAATCCAGAGGGCAAAATCCTATTAAAGTATCATTAATGCCCTTCTTCCTGCTATTGAAGAGGTTAGTCAAAGATTATTATACTCCAAACCCAACTGATCCTCTTGTAAGAGACCAAACTGTATTCTTGTTTATCCAGTGATTAAGACCTAGGTCTGTCCTTTACCCTCTCTCTATCTCTGGTTGTCTCAAATTAGGTCTCTAGCCTTTACTTATGTGAGAAAAAAATATGCCCATAATAGAGGGCTGTAAAGTCTCACTGGACTGCAATAAAGCTTACCTTATTTGAATTTAGATTAATACTTAAATGGTAATATAAAATTTGATAATCAATACTTTAATTGAGATTTTACTTATTTTTTCATTATAGCATGACTAGAAATATACAGGATAGATATTCTATAACTTATCATCCCTAAAACAATAACAGAAAACCCAAAACTTTATAGAGCAATTTGGAAGATGGAACTCACAACGACAATAACAATGTTTAAAATGGTTGTTGTGTTTTTTTAACCCACGCCTTTCACTTTCGGGGGGGAGGGGTTTCTCCTCTTTTAATAGTCTCTGGTGATGGAGTAATTTCTCTTCTTATATTCCTGTTGTGTGGGGTGTTTACAAAACAATAATCTGTTTACATCTGATTTTTTTTCACTGAACTCTTCAAATATCTCTCTCTTTTTTGGATGTCAGTGGTTTTTTCATCAATTGCAAAATGCAAAGGCTTGCAGAATATGTCACCCTGGATTGCAGCTTGAGTTCTTTTGGGGGGGGGGAGGGAAATAAAGGGGGGATGTGTTATTCCATTCCTTTCTATAGTTTATGGTAGTGCAGTATAGTCTTGTGTTGTTTTAATTTCTTTTCCTTTATACTTTAAGATTTTTCTCCCTAATCAGTTGTGCAATTTATTGTTCATCATCGACATAGTAAAAATCTAACCATTCCACATATTGGAATTTGTAGCATAGTTTGTTCTACTGCTGTTGTGATTTGCTGGAGTGGAAATGTAAACTCTTTCAATTTGAACTTTATTTTCTGTACTCAAAAGTCCTGGGTAGTTTTCTTGTAATATTCCTTGCATTCTGCTTTTCAAGGTTTTGTTTTATTTTTTATTTGTTTTGCTCTTCTGAGAGACCTATGATCTTTAAATTATCTTTATGCATCTTGTCTTTGAGATCAATATGTTTCACTTGTATAGAAATCATTTTATCTTAATGCTATTACTTGTAAATGTCCTTCACTTCTGTATATTTTTGTTTCCAATTAGTTGTTCTTTCTTCCATTTCCTGAGACAGACACATTCAAGTTTTTCTATGATATCATTTAGTTCTACTGTAGGGGTCATAAATTCTGCCTTCACTATTCTCATTTGTCTCTTGAATCATTCAGGAACAGCCTGCTCTCATTCTGTGTTCTCTTGGGAGTCCATAGAGTCCTCTTCCTCATCAGTTGTTGGTTCAATGTTCTTTGACTTATAATATTTATTTAGAAATGTCTGGAGTTATTTGGGTGTCCTCATGACCACTTTCCCTTGTGTTTTAAGATTTGCCCTGTTGATTTACCTACTTGTGCTCAAGATATTTAACTAAATGTTCTTCCCCTTGAGATCTTTGGAAATTTCAGGATTTTTTTCTTTATATTCCCTTATTACTCACTTTCTGACTCCTTCCACTTTGATGGTGATCGTTTCTGGAGTTAGACATGAAAGCTATGTCAGCCTCCCCCCACCTCAGGGAATTCACTTTTCACTAGCCTCAGCTCCTGCTCCATGTGAATTCTGGTCTGGAAGAACTGGATCCAGTTGTATATCAGCCCTCCCCATAAAGTGTGTGTGTGTGTGTGTGTGAGCGCGCGCGTGAGGATGTGTGTATCATACCTGTAGCATTCAGCACCATAAGCAGCATTTTTCTCCTTTCCTATACTTCTTCTCCTCTGGAAGGGAGCAGAATGGGTGTGGAGAATTGAGGTGTGCTGCTTATTGCCACAGAATGGTGGGGTAAGGTCAGGAGTAGGATGTGCTGATAGAAACTGTAGCAACAGGAAGGAAATTGCTGAGTGGATCTCATAGCACAAGTCTGTTAGATAAATCATGCTGCCTTGACAGAGTTTAGGGTCTACTGGGCAAAGGGGTACTGAATGAATGCATTAGCGATTAGAAATTCGCCTTCTCTGTTGTTCCTCTTCTTAGTTTACAAGACTTCTTGGTATTTTTGTCCCCAGAGGTAGCTGAGATTACTTTGCCTCTTGCAAATGATTCTTGTTTGGGAGAGTTTAAAGAGTTCTGGATAACTGGAGAAAATGTCTAGTCCTCTATCTTGTTGATAATATGATACAGAATAAATAATATATAGGGTATAAGGAGTCAGGATTTTAAGTACCGTATATAATAGGAATTCAACCAAGAATATTTATAAAGTATGATCAAATTAAGGCTAGATGAAAGGCAACAAGAGAATAAGCTCTAATATTAGAAGAATCCTAAGAAATTATCTGGATGGATAAAATGGCCAGGTAAGGCCATTTGCCTTTGAGTTTGTGATATGTTTATACATATGTGTGGATGTGGATGCATATAAATATATGTGTATATATTGCATGTATGTATGTATGTATGTATGTATGTATAAAAACTTCAAAGGGATGAACTGACAAGAAATAATCTCAAGAAGTTGGCTAGTTATTCCCTGGTTATTATGTCTAAGATTCAGGTAGCTGCCACCAGGTAGATAATAGAATAAATTCAAAGAATGAACACTTTAAATATGGCTAATAGACTGCTCAAAGTTTTAGCATAAACTTACCATTTGTGTTTTTTCATAAAAATGTTTCTCTTTATTGAAATATTGTAAATATTGCTTAAATCCTATCCTAAGAGTAAACAAAAATAGGATTTGAAATAAGTTTTAAAGAAATGCAACACTTAGCCACTGACCAGCTGCTTCTTTCTTTAATCACCCTTTTAATTACCACTTATCTCAATTTTAGTTTTATTTTCTACTTTCTACATTGTGTACTGGATCAATTCAGAATTCCCCTCCTTGCTTCTAATATTACTTTGGCGTCTAAGATATGAATGTAATCTTGCCTTCTGGATCTTTGCTTTAGTCACTTTGGGCTACAGGATGACTTAGTAAACATCAGAACTTACCATTTGAGCATGGTGCACTCCAAGCAGAATATTCCAACCTGCTTCAAATGCTAACACTTCAGGTAACACCAGAAATTCTTCTGTTTGATTATCAGAGAGTAGCCCCTTATAGCTAGCTCTAATTATCCAGCCTGGGAAGGGGAAACCTGCCTATGGCTTCTGACTTCCCAGTTGGCATTCCAAAATGTTCTTTTAGCCTTGATCTTTCTGCTCCAATTAGAAGGGAAAAAAAAATTAAGGAAAAAAAATAACTGATCACTTTCTCCCCAGTCCTCACAAGATGGCCCTTCAATTCCAAGACTGTTCTCTTCAATTAGCATATGATTACCTGTAAGGCCATGCTGTCAGTCACCCACCCACTCACTCTCATTCCTTTGAAGCTTACTTTCAGTGGGAGAACTCTTTTCATAGAATACTAATGATTAGTAATTAACTCAACTCTACATTCCTGGTTGTCTTTTTTCTTTCAAAATCTAAGTTCTTTAGAAGATTTTGGCTTCTTTCCTATGCGTTTAAATACATTTTTAACAGAAGAGTATTTAAATACAACTGTATCATAGCAATACAATATCTTCTTGTCTGAGATAAATCTAAACACAATCTTGGAAGTCCAAACAAATATGCTATTGACATAGAAGCAACTGAGAGCTGACCCAAATGCACTGTGAGGGAAAAACAAAAACCAGGTTATATACGGCCAAGACTTCAGGCCTAAAGTCACAACTTTTGCTATGTCTGGATTATAATGTGCCAGTCAAGAACTGGGGATTTGCCATTTCCACAGGCTTGGAAAACAGAAAGTTGCTTGGAATTTCTCACACGAAATATAAAAGTGATGGGATAGAATAAAATTTGAGATCCTTTACCTTGGGAATGGTTTTCTGTCCCTCACCATCTTAGATATGTGGTGATGCTAAAAATGTGTAGGCATAATTGTCAGGAAGACAGGTTCAAGTGTGCCTCTAATACACACTAGCTGTGTGGCAATTGGTAAATCTGTTGTACCCTCAGGATTCCCAAGCAACTCTCTAAGAATATAACATAAATTAAAGATCAGTTGCCACTCTGTACTGGTGGAAGGCATGGAATTCACAGTTCCTAACCAATAATAGGTAACATTTCTATAACACTTTTTGGTCCAAGTGTTAATAAATGTCTCATTTGCTCATCAAAACTATCCTGTGAGAAAGATTGTATAGTCATTATTTGCCCCATTTTATGAATTAAAAAACTGACAATGAGAGAAAGGATGGCATGGCCAAAATTACAAAGCTCATAAGACTTAGAGGCAGAATTTGAACCCAGACTTCTACAGACTACAATTCCAAAGCTCTTTTTGCTACATCATGTTACTTCTTAGAATAATATGCCAAAAGTCATATTGAAATCAGCTGGGGATTTGGGGGGAAGAAAGAGGAGGGTTCAGTGGAAAATATGACAACATAAGAACTTCAAACTAATAGCAATCATATGAGAGGTTGATCCAAATGACTAATAATAAGAAAAATGCGTATCAAAGCGAATCTAAGATTTCATGTGACATAAATTGAAAATAATAACAAAAGACTGAAAAATGTTGGAGAGGCCGTACACATAGACAGGCAAACACACTAATATACTGTTGGTAGAGCCATTATTTGGTTCAACTATGTAGAAACCAAATTGTAATTTTGCTAAGAAAGTGAATAAAATATGGGCACCTTTTGGCTCAGAATTCCTTCTGCTAGGCACGTACTCCCAGCATAGTCAGAGACAGAAAGAAGAGTTCACATACTGCAAAATATTCATAGCAGCCCTTTTATGGTAGCAAAGACTTGGAAAGTGAGTAGGTGTCCAGCAACTGGGAAATGTCTGACCAAATGCCAGTACAAGATAATGATGGAATGCTACTACTTTGAAGAAAACCAAAACAAAACAATGAATCTAAAGAATGCAGAGAAGCATGAGAAGACTTACATGAACTGAGGCAGAAAAAAAGTAAGTGAAAACAATATGCACATCAACTATGATATTGAACATGGGAAGAAAAAAATGAAAGTGAAAATGCAACTTACACACACACACAAACACACTTATTTATAGAGGTAAAGAGCTACAGGTATAGAATATTTTAGCTACTGTCAGACATGGTTGATGCAGCATTTATTGGTTTTATTGCACTGTTTTTTCCTCCCTCTTTCCTTTTAATTATATATTACAATGGGTATTTTGCTAAGTAAGGGAGGAGGAGATTATATTCAGGAATGAATCTGGTATAAAAACAATCCTTTTTTTGCTTTTTTTTAGAAATTAAAATCAATGATATAAAAATTATGGAAATATACAAACAGGCCTAGGTCCCTTGCTAAGGAATTTCATATATTCTTTTATCATTAAATGGTAAGCCACACATCATTCAGTCTAATAAACACCTCTTATACTGGAGAAGAACATTAGAAAGGATAAATAACATATTGAACAAAGAATGAGAAAATCTTTACCCTTAGAGGGAGTATAACCTATGGTTGTCCAACTTGTGGCTTATCTAAAGGTCAGCTTCTGTCTTGGACCCAAAGCCAATTACATGCTTCTTAATGGCTAAGGTGACCCTGGCTGCAGAAGGATCTCCAGAATTTTAAGAGGAAGCAGCAACCAGAAATGGGTCAATTAAAAAGGAATTCAAAATCAAGCAAATTCAAGGACCTTGGACTGTGGGGAAATATGATAGAAAAAGGCATATGGCTTCTGTTCTAATGACAGTTACTCAAATTTCTGGGGAAGTGGCCAAAACTAAAGAATTGGCCTTAAAGACCATGAAATAGCTGCTTGTGTTTCTGTCATAGCTGAATAATATCACTCATTGGCAACCTAAATGGCTTGTGCCATAAGGTGATTAGAAGTAGCTACAAATAAGGGTAAAAACCTATTAACAGATTCAAATAATATGATATTATACATGTGTTATATTGTAATTTATGTATTTTCAGTCTATTATTTACATGAATAAAATATGTAGGTTTAAGAAAAAAGAATATATGGTGTTGCTTTGAAAACCTGCACACCAGTTCCCTAGCACGTTACTTTAGACATTCCCCCCATTCAGAAAACCCTGACTGTAATGCTGCATGAGAAGGGGAAAAGCTGGGGACCAGCAAGGGTTTTCTTGTGAAGGTATCTGAAGGCTAAGACTAGGACATTCTATCACCAGGAATTAAAGGATAGACATGTTGCATAAGTACACCCAGGGAGGGTGCTGGCAGCCACAGGGTAGACTCTCCATTCAGAGATCACTGTGAAGTAGGGAGGGTCTAAATATGTATAGGATACAAGCTAGCATATTATGGGGCAAGCAATCAGTCAGTCAGTAAACAGAGGGGAAATTCTCCCTTTGACCTCAGGCCTTTCGTCTCATGCTACATTGTTTCATAATGAAAAAGGAAAAGGTTTAAGGAGAAGTAAGACTTCACTTCCCTTCATCCCAAATCTTGCCTTTCTCATTCCTTCCTTTTTCTAGCTATTTCTGAAACCTGACTCCCCTGAAGACACAACCTTCCTAGCCCACTTTTTAGTGCCATATGTGTCTTCACTCATTACCCCTAACTCCTTGGTCAAGGCAAACAAGTTGGATTGCTTCTTGCTCTCTATCATCAGTTCTCCCATCTCTCCCAATAGTCATCATTCAATAAACTCTTCTCCTTCAAGATTCATACAATTTATACCATCCAAACAAAATCCTGGTAGCTGTTGTCTACAGATATGCAGGCCATTCTCCATCCTTTCTCAACAAGACTAGTACATGGCTCAAATTGTTCTCACCTCCCCAACTTTTGCCTTCCTACTAAGAGACTTCAACAAACATGATGACTCCCTAAAACACCCCATCCAACTGTAACTTCCTCATCAACTCGTTCTCTGACTCTCCACAATGGTTTTACCAAACTTTTTAAGCCCCTTCAAACTTCCCAAGACTCCTCCTCCCCTCACCCTCTCAGGTAAGAACCTTGACTTATGCATTACAGAAGAAAATTAAGGCCATTCACCATGAGGTCCCTCTTACCCCTCTTCCTTATTTCATATTCTCCTTTAACCTTGTCTCATGTGATGAGATGACCTTACTTCTTATCAAGTCTAACCCCTCTACCTGTTCACTCAATCCAATTCCATCCCATCCCCTACCCCTCTGTCATCCCCACTCTTCAATCTCTCCCTATCTACTGGCTCCTTCCCTACTGCTTACAAACAAGCCTATTCTTGCCCCACCCTCAAAAAACCCTCACCTGATCCTCCCATTCAACTAACTACAATCCTGTAGCTCTTTCTGCCCTTTTGTGGCTAAACCCTTTGAAAAGGCCATCTAAAACAGGTGTCTACACTTTCCCCTCACTCTCATTTTAACACCTGACAATCCAATGTCTGATCTCACTATTCCACTAAATCTACTCTCTCCAAAGTTACCAATGATCTGTTAATTGCCAAATCCTTTTCTCAGTCCTCATTCTCTTCCACCTCTCTTCAGTCTTTGACACTGAAACCCTTTCCTCCTTGATACGCTCTTTCCTCTAGCTTTTTAGGACATGTCTCTTTTCTGGTTCTTCTCTTGCCTTTCTGACCACTGTGGCTTAGTGTCCTTTGTTGTGTCTTTGTCCAGGTCATGCCCAGTAACAGTAAGTGTCCCATAGGTTTCTGTCCTGTGCCCATTTCTCTTCTTTATACTATTTTACTTGGTGATCTCATCAGTTCCCATGGATTTAGTTACCATCTCTATGTTCATAGATCTGATCTATGTTCATCAGATCTGACCTAACCTCTCTGCTGACCTCCAGTCTCACAACTCCAGCTACCTTTCAGAGTCTTATACTGGATTCCAGTAGACATTTGAAACTCAATATGTATAAAACTGAACTCACTATCTTTTCCCCTTAATCCTCTCTCTTTTCTCATCCAAACTTCCTTATATAAGGTAGAGGACAACTCCATCCACCCAGTCACTCATTCTCAAAACCTAGATCTCACCCTTACTCCTCACTATCTTTCATCCCCTTTATCCAATCTTTTTTCCAAGGCCTGTTGACTTTACCTTTGACATCTCTCAATTGCATCCCCTTCTCTCCTCTAACATTCCCAGTACTCTGGTGCAGACACTCATCACTTCATGCTTAGACTGTTACAATAACCTGCTTGTGGATCTACCTGCCTCAAGTCTCTGCCCTACTCCAGTCCATCATTCATTCAGCACCAAACATTTTTCTGAAGCACAGGTCCTAAAGGTATTTTCCTAAAGGAAAGGGCCAACCATGTCAGTCCCCTACCCATAAACTCTAGTAGTTCCCTATTGCCTACAGAGTCAAAAATAAAATCCTCAGTTAGATATTCAAAGCCCATTATAAATAACCCCTACCATCACCACCCTTCCAGTCTTCTTATACCCTTTTTCCCACCATGTACTCTTTGACTAGTGACACTGGCATCCTTGTTGTTCCATGAACAAAATGTTCCATCTCTTAGGTCTAGACATCTTTATTGGTTGTTCCATATACCTGAAGTGTTCTCCTTCCTTGTCACTGATTATTGGTTTTCTTGTCTTCCTTTAAGCCCTAATGTTAGAGGAGAATGTAGGAGCAGCTGAAAGGACCATGAAAGACCTACTGAAGAAGGAGGTGCTTGAGTTGACTCTCAAAGAAAATTGATATTGCATAAATTAGGGAAGAACAGAGAGAGCAGTCTATGCATGGAAGAGAAGTAGCCAGTGCAGTCAC
>CM053596.1:252386794-252401794 GCA_028646575.1 Pseudocheirus occidentalis
GACAAGAACTTTGGGGGTAGGGAGTAGAAAGAAAGGGAAGGAGTGAAAGCTACCTGAAGGATTAAGCACCATTATCAAAATACAGTCTTTTGGGTTCACCAATAAAGTTATTAGTATTTTGTTTATTTCTTTTATTTTATAAATTTTATTCAGCAGGGGGAACATGTGAAGCAATGTTACACATTGAAGTCCTGGAGATTGAAAAAAAAGGAGAAAAGGGGAAAGGTCAGTGTTCATAATTAAAGCACAAATCTCCATTTGGAATTTGTAACTCCAAAGTCTTTGGACTTTCCTCCTAACAAAAAGTGAAAAAAATATTAGCTACACAAACAGACTTGATAAAGAGGGAGGGGGGCACTGCCTGTAACAGAATATTACATAATAATCAAGCAGTTGGAGCATGAGTAGGATGGATTTAACCACAAACTTTTGAGCCTTCTCAGATCTCAGGATGTCATTGCAGACCCTTCAACCCTAAGAACTGAAAATATCAGAATCAACTGGGTAAGTACATATGGTGATTAGAATTCAAGTAGGTGACAATTGGAGAATTGCATATGTTACTTTTTAATCCTCTCCTATTTTAGTGAAAATCTGCTGAATGGTGTGTTCATGCTTCAAGTGGGTTTTCAATGTCTCCTACTCAAGCACAGTACAAAATTTGTTTAAGTAAAATTTCATCTTTTAAAAAAGAGCTACTGTTTTCCCTTGATTTGTGTTGGCTGTGAGTTGTGACTAAAACAAAGGAGGTGCTGAGTGAAAGCGGGAGGGGAGAGCAATCAACAGGTATTTATTAAATGCCTTACTATGTGCTATGTACTGTAAAAGTACTGGGACTACAAATACAAACAGAACGATAAAGATAGTCCTGCTCTCAAGGAACCTATACTCTAATAATGGAAAACATCACATAAATGGGGAGCTAAAAAGCAGTCAAGGGAATGTGGGGAAAGGTACCCATTGCAGAGCATGGTCACAAAATCCAAAGAATGAGGGATGGTCTGGACCCTTCCCCAAAATGGAAGTTCCCAGAAGAACTCATCAGTGGGAGGAGTCCCACAGTGAAGAAGAAGGCAGCTGAGTCATAATGGTGAAGTCCAGAGAATAAGAAATGTCTGGTCTGGGCTACTCTTCAGAATGGAAGGGGTGCCAAGGAAGAGCTGGTCAGGATATAGTGAGAGCTAGCACTAGACAAAAATAAAGGTAACTCCACCAAACATAAAAGCAGCATGAAAAGCCCTTTCCATTTTGCCTTTCCCCTTAACACTTCCTATTTACTTTGAGGGACTATAAAAGACCATCCTCAGTGCTTCATGAAGGTGTCATTTTACCAATGTACTCCCAACATTTATACACACACACATACACACACACACACACATAGCCATATATATGTCAATGGACACACACACACATATATGCATACATACATATATATATATATATCCAGGTATATATGTTGCCAGGTCCGTGCCCAAAACCTCTTATAGCTTATCAGGACTTGGGAGCTTTAGAGGACTGCAAATTTTGTTATTATCTATAAGGCAAGGGTGACAGTATTTGTACTACCTACTCTCAATGGGTTGTTGTGAGGACAGTAATTTATAAACCTTAAAGTATTATGTAAACATGAGTTGCTGGGCTGGGTTTAGGGTTTTTGTTTTGATTTTGATTTTTGGCTTTTAGTTTGTTTCATATGTTTTGTTTTTGTCTATACCTGTGATTTCAGTGAAACAGAAAATTCTTGATTGGGGAAACTCCCTCTCTACCAGTGTAGATCAGTAACTCTACGTCAATTTATAGTTTGGGAAAGCTGACTAAGGCATTAAGAGACTGTGACTTGTCCAGGACCACAGAACCAGTTATGTGTCAAGGGAAGAACTTAAATCCATTTTTCCTATTCCAAGGACAGCTTCCTACTCACTCCAAGCTGTGCTGCCTTTCTAGTTACTGTTCTTACTGTTACATACATTTTATTTAAAACTTTTTAAATTCTGGTAGAGTTACAAGTGTTTACAGAAATCACTTCTAAATTTTACTAAAGTAGTTTGTGTCTGATTAGATACTCTGTGTGTGTGTGTGTGTGCGTGGCACACATGGGTACGTTTATGTGCACATTTGTGTGAATTGGTTGCTAGGGACAACCTCAACTGAAGAGAAAAAGTTATTGTCTGCCAACCAAGAGTAGCCTGTAGCAGCTGGTAATGCTTGTTGGGCAGAAAAAAAGTGGGAAGGGCACTTTCTTTTTTTAAGAAGAAAGTAGAAAATTTTCCCCTTCTAACAGGAAAAGATTATTCTCACTAGAAGGAAGTCTGGCAGATGAGGAAAACTACCTGAAAGGGCATTTGATGCCAAGCTGATTCGAAGGAGAAACAAATTACTGAAGGCTTTGGATTCTGAATTAAGAAAATGGTTCAGTCTAGTGGTGACTCAGAGACAAATTTCAATTCCACTCTATATTTGCTCTATGATCCCAGGCCAGTCACTCGAGTTTTCTAAACTTTAGTTTCCTTATCTTCAAAATGAGGATAATAATACTTATAGCATTTATATCACAGAGTTGTTGTGAGGATAATATGAGGTACTGAAGGTAAATGTACATTAAAAGTAAAAGGACTCATCTATGATTAACCCCTTGAGGAGTCAACACGGAGTCTTGATGGAACAGGAATCCTAGCATATAGGCTTTACCATGAATTCTCCAATTTTCATAGCTCTTAAAGAACTTTGGAAAGTTTGGAAGCCACATGGAAAATGGAAGAGAGGGAGGACTGTGAGCCATGCCAAGCCATCAGGGAACTGTGGAACTATACTTCTGTAACAGAAAGCAAGGAAAATACATGGATCTGAGAATTCATCATTTCTGGAGAAAGCAGGAAGACCGGGAGAGATGTTATCAGGTGGGCCAGTTCCAGCAGACTGGAACAAAGAGCAGACCAGGTCTCCTTAGACAGACAAAATTCAGTACAGTATGTATCATCCTCCTGATTCCCTAGCTGCTTCCCTGATTTCCCTTCTGATTTTCTGATTCCCTACTTCCTAGGGAAAGCTCCAGTTCTTAATCCATCTAACCATTCCATTTTCTATTTTACCTCTCATTAATGGGAGGAGTTCTAGGAAGAAGAAAATATTCAACTTCCTCATCTGTAGCCGTTACAATTTATCCATGGAAGCCTGTTTCATTAAATGTATATTTGCATTCCTTATTGTTTGTAATTGCTAGTAAAGTGTATATCACAATGATTTTAGTTCATGCCACTAAATTTGCTATTTAAGATTAGGAGAGAGGATGTTGACACAGAAAGAAGAGAGGATTTTCTTCAGCTGAGGCTGATGTGGGGGTGAACAAATTAGAAAATGTGTGTTAGTAATGTCTGACATACCCACACACCAGACCATTTGTGCACCTATAGAAAAACTTAATAAGGAAATAAACCAGTAGTCTTGAGAGACAGAAGTTAGTGTGTTCATTTCATCACACATTTTGCACACGTTATCAAGTCAATGTTCTACCTGGGTATAAAGATAAGGTATTATTATTTTAAAATTCAGATATCTAGGTGAATCTTTTTCCTAAAGTTTTCAAGTTAGTATAATCACATAATAGTTGTGTCTTACCTACACCCCTATCTCTGGACTCTGAACATTTTTACAGGCTCTTCCCTATTCCTGAAATACTTCCTCTCTACATCACTGCCTTCTAGCTTTCCTGGCTTCCTTCAGGTCTCAGTCAATGTCCCACCTTCTCCAAGGAGCATTTCTCAATCCCCCCTAATCTCAGTGCCTTTTCTCTGAGATTGCCCCCCAATTTATCTTGTATATATCTTGTATGTACATAGTACATAGCTAGTTACTTGTTGTAGCAACCCCCACTAGACTATGACTTTCTTGAGAACAAGGTCTGCTTGGGGAGAGTTGGGTTTTTTTCCCCCTTCTTTGTGTTGTCAGTCCTTAGCTCAGTGCCTGAAATATAAGAGGCATTTGATAAATGCTAGTTAATTGACTAGCTGCAAGCTAGTGAACTGAGCACTGTCACCAACCACCACTGTTAATGAGAAAGTAGAGTAGGTTGACTTTTCCCACGTAGCAGCATAGAAAGGTCAATGGGACTTCTCAATGAAATGTCACTCTCTCATGGACACAGTTTGAAGAGGGCACTCACAGAAGCTTAAGAGATAGTGGTGAAATTAAAAATAAAATTAAGAGAAATCTAAGAGTAATGGAAGTAGCATCATGATAGGGCATAAGCTGCTAGTCCTGGTGAGAGAAGTGAAGGAAAGGAATAGAAATCTTCATTAAACCGGATATCTATGCATTCCATTATGTTGAAATCAATCTTCCAAGTCAAATGGGAAAACATAACTAATAAGAAGGTGGGATAGTTTGGTGAATGAGTACTACACTTGGCACACTGAGTTTGAATGGGGTCATCACTTCATGGCTTCATGACCTTGGGCAAATTATAACTGAATAAATTTGCTTTCTGGAATAAATTATTCCTTCATGAGTTTAGGTGGCATGACCCAGTTTCCTCCAAGTTTCATCCCCCTGAGATGAGCAGATCATCAAAGTTTCCAGCCCTACTGAATTAGACCAGACCCTAGTCCTACATTAACACTATCATGATGTAATGTAATCTCTTCTAAAGTCAATCACAGAAAATTAGAAAGAGGACTGGATTTCTGTTTGCAGGAGTGGAGTTGGAATCCTCTGCTATTATTTATTTCTTGCACAAGTGCCTTTACCTCTCTGAGCCTCAGTTTACTCATCAGAAGATGACAAGGTTAGATTTAGCAACCTCTAATGCTCTTTCCTGTTCTATCCTATAAATATATTCACCTTCACTTTCTCTCATTACTGTGGATGTTACTCTCAGAAAACAAAAGGATTTGTCTGGCTGGTCACATACTGAAGCTAGCTGGTCTCATGTAGAATGTCTTCCTCTTGGCTAATCTTGGGCAAACGGTGCTTATCCTTTCCTCTCTTTGTAAAAAATGGCTGGTCTGGTATAGCTATCCTTGACAGCTAAGCTGCCTTCTAAATCCCAACTTGCAATATCCCCACTCAGTTTGACAAACTCAAACCTGGCAGACAGGGATTTCTGCTCCAACCATTTGCCTAAATTGTGATACCCATCCACATGCAAAATGCCTCAGGCTTCCACTCAATCAAGAAATTGCAGTTAATGCCCTTAGGGGGGAAATGGTCTTTGATGAGTCTCAGTGTTAGCAGCCAATCCAAATCCATTACCTTCCACATCTGGAAATAAGGTGAGCAGTAAAAAATGAGTCTGATGGCCTCAATCTATTTCTCATTTATCAGCATCACAATAACCTGGCTCAAAGACACACAATTCAGAAAGATTGGCTGAATTTGCCAAAAGACTGCAACAGTATGTGGAAGGTTGAAGGACAAGGCTTAGCGGCATTGGCAGAATTATTTCAAAGGGTCACCTCTGGAGTTGAGGAGGTCAAAATGAAAGTAAGTACAATGGAGGAACACTTCAGAACCTGAAATTCAGAAGAAATATGAAGGCATTCATAGATCAGGATAAATGACAGAACTCCTCTGCAGGATTTAGACCCCAAACTGTCAATGGTATATCTCCCTCACTTAAAAATAATGGTTATAATAGTAATTCCTATTATCCTAGTAACTTACATAAGTCACTTTACATATAATATCCTATCTGAGGCAAGCGAGTAGGTGGTACAGAGGACAGTTTGCAACAGCTGGAGCTAGGAAAACTGGAGTTAAATCACGCCTCGAACACATGGTTGTTGTGGAACTCAAATGAGATGATGTGTATAAAGCATTTTGTAAGATTTAAGGGGCTACATAAATGTCGACTATTATTGTTATTATTTGACCCTCATGAAAATCCCTGGGTCTAGATAGACCAGGTATGGTCACTCCCATTTTGCCGATGAGGAAACTGAGACAGAGAAATTTTAACATGTGTTTAGGGAAAGACTTCAGTAGCTGAGCTTTTTAAAGTGTAAAACTGTTACCTTAAATGAAATCACACAATCTGCAGGATGCTCAACATTCCCCCCCCCTTTTTATAGCAACATGAGAACCAAAGGAATAGATTATAAAGAATTATCTAGTCATCTCAGACCTTTTATTTTTTTATTTCATTTTATTTTTTCAATGAACAAAAGTCTATTTTCTCTCTTTCATGCCCACCTCGTTGGAAAAGAAAATGAAAAAAGAAAACCTTTTTAATAAATAATTAAGAAAAACAAATTTCACATTGGTCATATTCAAAAATTATGTTTCAATCTACACCCTAAGTGTGACCTCATACTCGGCCAGGAGATGGGTAGTCTATTTCACAAGTCTTTTGGAATTGCGGTTGGACATTTTTTTTAAATCAGAGTTCTTAAGTCTTTCAAAGTTGTCTGTCTTTAAATTTTGCTATTATTGTATCAATTTATTTGATCAATTGATATCATTGATAGCAATACAATACTGATATTGTATCAATCGATTTCCTAATTCTGCTCACATCACTCTGCACCAGTTTATACAAGTCCTCACAGGTTTCTCTGAAACAATCCCCTCCATCATTTTTACAGTACCATAATTTCCCATTATAATCGTATCCTATCATTCATTCAGCCATTTCCAATTAATGAGCATCCTTTAGTTTACAGTTTTGTGCCACCACAAGAGAATAAGTATTTTTAGGTATCAGTCCTTTCCCTCTTTCTCTGATGTCTCACTCTCTTTAATGAGGGAGAGGATAAGATAACACATAGGCACCATAAACAGGTCATCTTTAGAAGGACTTAAACTATGGGTACAAGTATTTGGTTTTTTAACACACAAAATATGTTTTTTAAAAAATATGTAAATAGGGGAAAGAATGTTTTACTATAAATAGGTAAAAAGTTAAAGAGCCTCTCTAAAACCATAAGAAAGGGAAAGCGTTAAGATTCACAACAGTCAAAAGTAAATGAGCTCGTTGCCTAATTTACACATAAGTGGTCTTATTAAGCTTTCCTCCAATTGCGTGTAACTGTTATAAATATAATGAAGATCAACTTTTATAAATATAATGATTGATAAATATGTATGTATATGTGGTTAAAATATGTACTGGTAAAGTAAATTAATTTAAGAAACAACTAAGTGCCTACTAAGTGCCAGGAACTAAGTGCTGGGGTAAGGTGATGAAGGGGAGAATGCAGACAAAAATGAGAAATCGTTATTTATGTTAACATGTTTATATCAAGTGTTTATATTCTACTGATAAAATGTAAAAGCATAATTGAGTGAGAAAACATGAAAACATACCATATTCTTTCAAATACAATTTGCTACATCCGTGAGAAGCCTATGTCTACTAGCCTATGTATCACTGTAAAATGATCCTATGCCTACATGGTGACATACACCCAAATTTCTTACAAATCCAGAGGAGGCAAGTAAAGGCAAATATTTCAGAGAGCCATAGATAGGGAAAGCCACTTAACTGAGCTGGAGAGATCCATCATGTGTTTAATACAAAATAAAGAGTCAGAAAAAGGTAAAAAATTAAAAGGCACCATTTAGTAAAAACAACTCCCTTTTAACTACTGAGTTTGCCAATGCCAAAGACCTTTCTTCCTTTAAGGAAATAAAAGACTCCACATTAGCTTCTTTCCTTTCAAAAAGTTGGAGGGGGTGAGAGGAAGGAGGAGAGGTATTAATGAAACTCCCCCTCCTCCACCTCTAAGCTTCAATGTTTTCCCTTCGTCTTCCTGCTCTCAATTCCTCTCACCATCCATGGAGAGAGAGCCCATGCTGAGAACTCTGCATGAAACCACCAACAGCAGCTGTTAATGGGAAGCCTAATGGCCCTTTAATGGGACTGGTAAAGCTAATAGATTTGTAAAGATAATATTTATAATAATAAAAGGAACCATGCTCCTGAGGAGAGGGCCGAACTAGCCCGGTTGGACCTCACTGAACATAGTAAAGTGAAGGGCTAGTCCACTTAAAAGAATCAATTTTCCAAACACATCCATCATTCTTCTGAAAGCTTCCATAACACCCATTACAAGTGACCAACACCAGGAATAATGATTGACCACCCCATCACAGTGTTATGTCTTAACAGTGGATTTCTATCATAACACCTGTTTTAAATAATGAACAGTGGCCAGAGGCATCAGATTTCCCTTTCTTGTATGCTTATGGAGTATGAAATGAGGTTCCTATATTTAGAATTAGCAGAGACCTCCCCTCAGAACTCATCAAGTCCAACTTTTTCATTTTACAGATGAGAAATAGCCTGGCTGGGTCTCAAACATGCAATTAGTTCAATTCACAGGCAGCCATCCCTTCACAGTGAAGGAATGGCAAGACTGGCATTTTCTCAGGTCCTCCACTGTGAATCAGACAAACAGTAGATTTCTGGCCCATTAAGTATGGTTGCCCCAAGAAAGATGTGGTCTGTCTTAGACTGAATTCCCTACCCCCACTTCATCTTGCAACCTGAAAAGTCTAGAACATGCAGCTTTGTGCCACATTTTATGCATCCAGAGGAGAGCCACTGAAAGTCTGTGCCTTTTGTCAATAGGTTGAAAGAATTTGGAATATTTAGCCTAGAGAATGAAAAACCCAGAGATATGATAGTGAGCTAAGTAGATAAGGAATAGAGCATTGGACTTTAATTTTGAAAGACAGGATTTTGAATCTTTCCTCAGATACTTATTATCTGTATGACCCTGAACAAGTCACATCCTCTCTCAGAATTCAGTGTTCTCATCTGTATAATAGAGACAATAACAGAATTTCCTTCCCAGGGTTGTTATGGGGGTCAAAGAAGATAACACACAAGCCTTTTGCAAACCTTGAAGCATTAGGTAACAGCTAGCTATTATTACTATGTGATAGCTGACTGCAAGTATTTGAAAGGATGACAGGTGGAAGAGGGATTGATTTTTGTTTTTGTTTTTTTCCCAAAGGGCAGAGAGCTAAGAGGGAAGAAAAGCTCCAAAGAGACAAATTTAGCCTTGATGTCAGGAAAAACTTCCTAACAATTAGGGCTGTATAAAAATAAAATGGGTTGCATGGAAGAGTGATAAAGTCTCCTCTTTGGAGGTCTTCAGTCAGTCAGCCAACTTAGTTGTTGTTCATTCATATCTGACTCTTTGTGACCCCTTGGAGGGTTTTCTAAAGATACTGGAGGTATTTGCCATTTCCTTTTCCAGCTCATTTTACAGATGAGGAAAATGAGGCAAACAAGGTTAAGTGACTTGCCCAGGGTCACACAGCTAGTAAATGCTGAGGCCAGATTTGAACTCAGGTCTTCCTGATTTTTGGCCCTGCCCTTTATCTTATGCCACCTAGCTGACCCTAGTCAACCAACTAATATTTATTAAATGTTGACCCTTTGCCAGGTGCTGTTCCAAGGAAAGGACAGTCCCTATTCTCGAGAAGTTCTCAGTCTAACGTGCAATTCAAACAGAGGCTGGATGACCATTTGTGATGTATGTCATAGAAGATTTCTTTCAGGTATAAGTTGGACTGAAATCCTTTCCAGATCACAAATTATTTGATTCTGTAATATCTGGCTGCCAAGGAAAGTAAAAAATTACTGACAATCCCCAGGCATGCAGTACCAGCAGGAGCAGAGCTATCTAGTCCAGGGGTGGGGAACCTGAGGCCTCCCAAGCCTACTTATGGCTCTCGAGGTCCTCAAGTGAGGCCCTTTGACTAAATCCAAACTTCACAGAACAAATTCTCTTTTTTAAAAAGTTCTGTTAAACTTGGACTCAGCCAAGAGGCCACACCCGAGGACCTAGAGAGCCACGTCCAGGTTCCTCACCCCTCATATTCATTCCTGTGGATGTTTTCCTTGCTTACTTTAGTTCTGAACTCACTCTCAGTATCTCAGCACAAGAAGAAAATGGCCGTGAAATATTAGGAACTTAAGTTGGATGTAACAGTATCGGGGAAAACTTAGAATCACCTTTGAACTTAGAATTAAGAGATGTGGGTTCATCTACCAACTGGAACACTGACTAGCTGTATGACCAAAGACAAGTCATGGAATAATCTTTCCAACCTCAGTTTCTTCATCTGCAATCAAATAACATTTTGCTCTACCTACTATTATTTTCTTTAAAATTGTTTCAGTCATGCCTAACTCTTCATGAGTCCTTTTGGGTTTTTTTGGCAAAGATATTAGAGTGGTTTGCCATTTCCTTCTTCAACTCACTTGGAAGATGAAGAAACTGAAGCAAAAAGGGTTAAGTAACTTGTCCAGGGTCACACAGCTAGTAAGTTCCTGAAGCCAGATTTGAACTCCTGATGATGAGTCTTTTTGATTCCAGATCCAGGGCTCCTTCCACTCCTCCACCTAATTACTACTATACAAAGGGCTTTGTTGTGAAGAAAACATTACTGAAAAGGGAATCTTTGTCTTCTCTAAAAGGACTGTTAAGCAATAGAATAGATTTCTGGGGGAAGTCAGCATACTGGGATAACACAGATTGTTTCATGACTCTTTGAGATCTCTTCAGTCCTCTAGCCTTCACGTTACTATATAAAAGGAAATATGATATTTCCACTGCCAAGCATTCTTCTGCCTCTCTCTCTATTTCTTTATATGGTATGATTTAATTTAAGATAAAAGTGTTGCAGTTAAAAATATGGCAGAGAGAAGAAAAGAGAAATAAAGAGAGAAAGGGAAAAAGAGGAGCCAGACCTTCTGATCTCCAGCTTTCCAGCTTATGCTGCACATGTGCCCTGAAAGAAGGTGACTACTCAGGTAGACATCCATCTGCACCATAGCAACTCACCCCAGCAAAGGGAGACTTCTACTTCTTGCTTCACCCACCTGAAGATGGAAAACTAGCAGTCAGCAGAGAGGTTAGGGCAGGATAGGTGGATCTAAAAATCATTAACATAGAAATGGGATCCATGGGATCAGAAGAAATCACTTAGAGAGGTGATACAGAGGGAGAAGAGAAGGCAGGACAGAAACTTGTGGGACACATGGTCAGAGGGAAGGATCTGGATGGGGATTTAATACAAGAGGCTGAGGAGCAGTCAGAGAGGAGGAAGGTCATGTAGGAAGGTCGGGGGTCAGAGAAAGTTCTGGAAGACTCATCTTCACCAGAGGTTGGAGAGGGGGGCGGGAGAAGGGAAAGAGGGAGGGAGGGAGAGGGAGGGAGGGAGAAAGGCAGACAGAGAGACAGAAAGAGACAGAGAGAGCATAAAGAGGCCAGTTCTCAATTCAGGTTCAGCCCTTTTGGTCATACAGGTTCCAGGGTTAGTGCTCAGCCTTGTAGGCTTTGTAGGAATTCAGCAAAGTTTTGAGCATTTGCACTTCTGAAAGTGCCAAAGGCTATAAATGAGGTCTTCATTTACTGTTTTGTTGATTGCCTAGACTTAAGAAAGTGAGGGAGAAAATGTTAATAATGCATATTAAACTTAAAAGTCTAGCCCCACTGGAGTTGCTAAGAGCCTAAGGGACTGAGTGTCATAAAACTGATGAATGAATCAGAATGCCAATTTACTATTTAGAACGGGAATCAGAACTACTAAGTGGACTTTGATCTATCAGCCAGCCAGTAGAGCAACTTACCCTTCCTGGTAGAAGAATCTAATTCAAGCAACCTGATTGATAGTAGGAAGAAGCATAGTGATTCTAGAATCAAAGGAAAGAGAGCTGGGTGATCTGATTGGATATTATCATCAGTTCAAGAAAAATGCTGGAGTCAGAGCACATGGTTCAAATCTCACATCTGCCACTTACTACTTATAGGGTTGGCAACATGATCTGTAGGAAAGATGTTGGATGTGCAGTTGGAATATCTGGTTGTAATTCATTGCTCCGCTACTCACTACATTTGTGATCTTGGACAAATTATGTCTCTAAATCTAAGTTTTCTCATTTTGTAAAGGAGGGAGTTGGACTTAATGACCTCTGAGTTCTGGATCAAATCTAGATCTATGATTCCACAGCCCTATAATGACATAGAAAGCTCCATCACATGAATTTATCTACCAAATAGAATATTCACATTGACTGGTCATAGGACCCACTCCTCTGGACCAAACTGGAGCTATACTGACAAATTCTCATATTGGTTTATCTAGATTTGAAGCAGACCAACTAATTACATGGCAAATTTCTTTAAATGAGTTATATTTAGATTGGTGTTTCCTTCTTGAAGTTTCAGGGAGCACCTTTGCTCTTGTCACCAACCACGTGGTATGGCAAAAAGGCTGATAGACTAGAAGTTAAAGGCCCTGGATTCAATTTCTGTGATTTGCCCGTTTCCTTCTCTATACTGAATCTTCCAACTCTAAATCTCTAATCTTCTACCAATCTATTTCCACAACATAGAACTTCAGTTTCACAGATTTGGGGAGCTGGAAAGCACCTCAGTGGCCATCTATCAGTGGTGTGCTGGTAAGTGTTGAACAACCAATTCTCTGAAAACCCACAGTACATTTTTAAGCTTAATATACATTAACATTTTCTCCACCACTTTTTTAAGTCAAGGCAATCTACAAAACAATAAATCAAGACCTGATTTATGGCCTTTGCTATTTTCAGAAGCAAAAATGTTCAAAATGAACATTTAAACAATCAACCCTCATTGACCAGTTAGAAGTGGACACTCCTGCATCTAGTCCAACCTATAGATGACAAGAATCCCTACAGAATTTGGGCATGCTAACCAATGAGGACCGAGTTCATGCAGGTAATGCCAAGCAGCTGGCATGGCAGCAGGACAAGACATAGAGTAAGACAGTAGTGAGAATGAGCAGTGAGTCTAGTCTCGTGATATGGAAGTCCCATGCAGTCTCAAGGTGGTATCTTCTCAGGGCTCATGGTGTCTGGGGGAGGAGGGAGGAAAAAGAAATGGAAAGGATGAGCAAGTAGACTGGAATTGTTGCATGTTGTGGGAAGGCCAATGAAATGGCTAGTTTCTGCAAGATTCTCCAATCAGGGCAAGTATCAAGTAAAATAATATAGAGAAAGTGAATCACAAAACTCTAAAGCACTACATCAATGTGAACCCTTATTATTGTTAAGCATAGCAGAGGCATTTAAATTATTTATTTTATAAATTTATTTATAATTTTATAAATTTACAAATTTATAAAATTAAAATATTTTAATTAAATTATTTGTTGCAAAAGAAGACACCTATTACGAAATTGAGGAGTGGGGGAATGCACAAATAAAACCAATGCAGCCAAAATTAGAAGGAAAGCAGGAAACTGAGAAAAAACTATAGCAATTTTCTCCAATAAAGGCTTCATTTCTTAAATACAGCATGGAACACTAACCCAAATTTATAAATATAAGAGCCATTCCTGAACTGATAAATTGTCAAAGGGTAGGAACAGGAAGTTTTCTGAAGAAGAAATCAAAGTTATCAATAGGCATGTGAAAAAATGCTCCAAATCACTAATGAATAGAGACATTCACATTAAAACAACTCTGAACTATCACCTCACATCTTTCAAACTGACTAACATTACAGAAAAGGAAAATTACAAATACTGGAGGAAATGTGGTAAAATGGCACACTAATACACTGTTGGTGAAGGTATGAAATGATCCAACCATTCTGGAGAACAATATGAAACTATGCCCAAAAACTATGCTATAAAAATGTACATGCCCTTTGATTCAGCAGTACTGGTACTGGGCCTGTATCCCAAAAAGATCAAACAAAAAAAAGACTTTTATTTACAAAAATATTTATAGAAGTTCTCTTACTGGTGGAAAAGATTTGGAAATTGTGAAGGGATGCCTGTAAACTGGGGAATGATTAGTCAAGTTGTAGTATGTGATTGTGATGGAACATTATTGTACTGAAAGAAATGAGAAATGGGATGGCTTCAGAAAAACATCGGAAAATGTATATGAGCTGATATCAGCAAATGAAGTAAGTGGAACAAGTGGTACACAGTAACAGCAATATTGTGACAATGATCGGCTATGAAAGACTTAGCTACTCTGATCAATACACAATGATCCATGACAATTCCAAAAGATTCATGATGAAAACTGTTATCCATCCTCAGAGAGAGAACTGATGAACTCTGAGTACAAGGTTTAACATTTTTTTTACTTTATCTTTCTTATTCTTTTTTTTTTTTACAATATGGGTAATGTCAAAATGCTTTGCATGACTTCATATATATAATGAGTATCATATTTCCTGCCTTTCCAATGGGTAGTGGAGGAGTGGAGGAAGGGAGAAAATCTGGAGCTCAGAACAATTTTTAAAATAAAAATAGGTTATTACTTGCATTGATATACATGTAATTTACATTTCAGCCGACCCTCCAAGGAAAGGCAATGCTAAAGTAGGTATAGATTCATAGTCTAAATGGTCTAAGATGTACCAAATACCTGAAAGCACCTGACCAAATTGAGGGGACAGGAGCAACCAGGGAAAGAGAAAGTAAAATTGTAGGTGAACATTCACACATTAGTAGGAAACCAATTGCATCTAGGTGGTATAGTGAATAGTGCTGGACTTGGTGTCAGGAAAATCTAAGTTCAAATCCTGCCTCAGACACTTCCTAGCTCTGTGACCCTGCACAAGTTCCTGAACCTCTCTCTGCCTTAGTTTCCTCATCTATAACTACTGTGCAAAGTTTTTGTGGGGCTGAATGTCATAACATATGCAAAGTGCTTCACAAACCTTAAATCTTTATATAAATTGTGCTATTACTATTATTATTGATTATATTATTATTATTATTATTATTATTTTGTTCCTCCATCAAAACACCATGGTCCCCCAAAGTTGACCTTTAGTCATAATAATAACTCCCACTTATATAACAATTTCAAACTTAAAAATTATATTCTTCACAACCACTTTATGAAGTAGACAGCTCTAGCATTATTGTCCTCATGTTGTAGTTACTTTCCCATAGTCACACAACTAAGTAGGAGTGAGAATAAGAGAACCCAGGTCTTGTGGTTGTAAGATCAATGCTCTTTCCATTCCCTACCTGATGACCAGA
>CM053596.1:252403659-252424389 GCA_028646575.1 Pseudocheirus occidentalis
GTGAAGTGTCGTTCTGTAATTAGCTTGTAATAAAGTTGAAAATTTCCTAGCTTAAACAACAGATCTGTTAGAGTGCTTTACTGTAAATGGCTTTCTGCTAAGGATACCCACGTGCCTTTTATTATTAAAAACCATTCCAATAAAAGATATGGTGAAAATTCATTGTAATTTCTACTAATTAAAAACTAATTAAGTCATTTGCTGAATAATGCATGTACTTTACTTGTGTTATCTATGAGCATTCTCCTCACTTGCAAATATTTGTCTCCATTTTATTAAGGTAATTAAACTCTTCTAAGGATGGTTATTTTTATAAGCACTTTACAGCCAACTCTCAATTTTCCATAAGAAATGGTAAGAGAGCCTAGTCAAAATGTTGAAAAATGAATTTCAAGTACTCCAGAATCTCCCTTTGGTTGTTAGCATCAGACTTCTCCAATCAAATCTTACTAAACAGAAAAATAACAAATTTAACTTTCATCTTCTCTCTCTTCCTGGAGGTAGAGTTTGTCCTAAATAAAATTAAGATCCATTAACAGTCTCTGTTTTCATTACTTCCTCCTTCCCTCTCACCCCCTGTCCTTGAAACTTTCATTTTGTTGTTCACCTGGTGACTGAGTTTATGGGAGGCAAAGGTGGAGAGAAAGGAAAATTAATTATGTGAGTATCTCTGTCCTTGTCTACTGACATCCTAAATACACTCCCAATTATCTTAGGCTCTTAACCCCTCAAATATGGAGAAGACTCCATTGAGTCTGAGCTTTACCATCGGGACAAAATCCCATCCATAACATGCCCAACAAGCCAAGTAGCTTCAAAGATCTCTACTAATGCCAATCTCACTGCTTCTCAAACTAACCCATTACACGTTGGAATAATTGGGTTTTTTAAACATTCTTTTCTTTTGCATTTTGAGTTCTCTCCTTCCCTCTCACCCTTCCTCCATCAACTGAAAAGGCAAACAATATGATATCAATTAGACATGTAAAATTATGCAAAGCATGTTTCCATAGTAACCAAATGACCAAAAAGGGAATGGGGTGGCAAAAAAATAAATAATAAAAAAGTGAGAAGATTATACTTCAATTTGCACTCAGAATTGATCAGTCCTTTCTCTGAAGGTAAATAGCATTTTTTTCAAGAGTTCTTTGGAATTGTCTTGGATCACTGCACTGATCAGAAGAGCCAAGTCTTTCACAGTTGAACGTCATTATAACCTTGTTGTTACAGCATACAATGATCTCCCAGGTCTTCTTACTTCACTTTGCATAAGTTTAGGTAGTTCTTGCTGCTTTGTTCTGAAATTCCCCTCATCATTTCTTACAGCACAATAGTATTCCATCACAATCATTTACCACAACTTGTTCAGCCATTCTCCAATTGATGTAGCATCCCCTTGATTTCCAATTCTTTGCAACCACAAGAAGAGCTGCTATAAATATTTTGTACATACAGGCAATTTTCCTTTTTCTTTGATCTCCTTGGGGCACAGATGTAGTAGTAGTGTTGCTGGATCAAAGGGTATGCAGTTTTATAGCCCTCTGGGCATAGTTCTAGATTTTATTCCAGAATGATTGGAGCAGTATACTATATCTTAATTGATATACCTATTTTCCCATACTACCTCCAGCATTTGTCATTTCTAATAGGGGTGAGGCGATACTTCAGAGTTGTTTTAATTTGTCTTTCTCTAATCAATAATGATTTAGAGCATTTTTTTCATATGACTTTAGATAGCTTTGATTTTTTTTCTTCTAAAAAACTGCCTATTCATATCTTTTGACCATTTATCAACTGGGGAATAGCTTTTATTTTTATACATTTAACTCAATTCCCTATGTATAGTGAGAGAAACTTGCTATAATAATTTTTATATTACTTCAATATCTTTTAGCAAAATGTAATTTCCCCAATTATCTCTTTCAATTAAGCCTAATTTTGCTTTTCCTTTGTCTGAGATCATAATGGCCATACCTGCTCTCTTCACTTCAACTGAAGAATAATAGACCTTACTCCACCTCATCACTTCAACTCTGTACATGTATCTTTCTGTCCCAAGTTTGTCTCTTGTACATAATATATTATTGGACTTTGGTTTCCAATCCATTCTAGTATCCCCTTCTGTTCTATGGGTTAGCTCATCTCATTCACATGCACAGTCATGATCACTAACTGTGCTTTCCCCTTCATTCCATTTTCCTCTGTTTATACTTCTCTCTCTTTTTTACTATGTCCCTCCTCAAAAGTCTGTCTTACTTATGACCACTTCCTCTCCCAAATGCCCCCCCTTTATGATCTCTCTCTCTCTCCCTCCCTCCCTCTCTCTCTCCCTCTCTCTCTCTTTTTCTCTCTCTCTCTCTCTCCCTCTCTCTCTCTCTCTCTCTCTCTCTCTCTCTCTCACACACACACACACACACACACACACACACACACTTCTTTTTCTTTTTTTTGAGGGAAGAAGGCAAGGCAGTTGGAGTTAAGTGACTTGCCCAAGGTCACACAGCTAGTTTAGTGTCAAGTGTCTGAGGCTGGACTTGAACTCAGATCCTATGAGTTCAGGGCTGGTGTGCTATTCACTGTACCACCTAGCTGCCCCACATATATCTTTCTTATCTCCTTCCCCTCTTATCTCCCTATTGAGCAAGATAGATTTCTATGCCCAACTAAATGGGTGTGGGTCTGGGTGTGTGTATATATATATATATATATATATATATATATATGTATGTATAACATGTGTATACATATACATATATTTATATATGTATGCTCCTCCCCTTCAATTATAAAAGCTCTTCCTTGCACATCTCCTTTATGTGAGAAAATTTGTCCCATTCTACTTCTTCCTTTCCTCTTCTCCCAGTGCATCCCTCTTTCTCACCCCTACATTCTTTTTTTGGAGACCATCTCAACATCATTGACTCACACCCATGCCCTCTGTCTATTCAGACTCTTTCTAACTCTCATAATAATATAAAGTCCTTAAGAGTTACATGTATCCTCCTATGATATAGGAATGTAAACAGTTTCATTATGATTACTCTTTGATGTTTACCTTTTTATGCTTATCTTGAGTCATCTGCTTGAATGCCAAATTTTCCATTCAGCTCTTATCTTTTCATCAGGAATGCTTGAAATTTTCATTAAATTTCCATTTTCTCACTGAAGGATTATAATCAATTTTGCTGGGTAGGCGACTCTTGGTTGTAATCCTAGTTTCTTGTCCTTCTGAATATCATATTTCAATCCTTCCATTTCTCTAAAGTGGAAACTGTTAAATTTTGTGTAATCCTAATTGTTGCTCCATGATATCTGAATTTTTTTCTTTCTGGCTACTTGCAATATTTTCTCCTGGGAGCTCTGGAATTTGCAGTTTTCATGTTGGGATCTCTTTTAGGTAGTGGCCAGTGGATTCTTTTTATTTTTATTTGACCCTTGGAATCTAACTTAACAGAGCAGTTCTCTTTTATAATTTCTTGAAATACAATGCCTAGGCTCTTTCTTTTATCGTGTCTTTTTTATAGTTCAGTAATTCTTAAATCATCTCTCCTCGATCTATTTTCCTGGTCAGTTGTTTTTCTAATAAGATATTTCATGCTCTCTTCTATTTTTTCATTATTCCAATTTGATTTTATTGTTTCTTGAAGTCTCATGGAACAATTAATTTCCACTGGCACAATTTTAATTTTTAAGGAATTATTTCTTCAATGAGCTTTTGTGCCTCTTTTTCCATTTGGTCAATTCCATTTTTTAAGGTGATATTTTCTTCAGGAGTTTTTGTGCCTCATTTACCAAGCTGTCCTTTTAACATAATTTTTTTTTGTATCACCCCCGTTTCTTTTGCCAGTTTTTCCTCTATCACTCTTTGCTCTTTCTTTAACTCTTTCAGGAATTCTTGCCGACTTTGAGTCCAATTAACATTTTTCTTTGGGACTTTATAGTTTTCACATTTGTCTTCCCTGCCACCATAATAGCTTTTCATGGTAAAGTTTTTTTGTTGTTGTTGTTTGTTCATTTTCTAAGTCTATTCCTTCACTTTGAACTTTATGTTAAAGGTGAACTTTGCTCACCTGGGGATGTGGAGGCACTGTGCCAAGCTCCATGCTTTTTTCATACTGATGCTTTAGAACTAGTTCTGGGGGGTCCTTTCAGAAGCATTTCGGTGGCACAGTGGATAGAGCATTGGGCCTAGAGACAGGAAGACCTGAGTTCAAATCCAGCCTCAGACAAATACTAGCTGTGTGACCCTGGGCAAGTCACTTAACCTCTGTCTGAGTTTCTTCTACTATAAAATGGATATAATAAGAGTATGTACTTTCCAAGGTTGTTGTGGGAATTAAATGAAATAACATTTGAAAAGCACTTAACATAGTTCCTGGCACATAGCAGGTGCTTAATGAATGTTTATTTGTGGAATTACTCTTGAATATGGGGAACACAGAGAAACATGGGAGGATTTATGTGAACTTACCCAAAGCGAAGTAAATAGAAATAAGATAATAATATAGATAATGACTATGACATTAAGGTAAACAATGCCAGTGGATTGCTGAAATCAGCTTAATTACAATGGTCAATCTTGCAATAATATTGAAAAGAGATGTTGAAATATAGTTCTCTCCTGAAAAATTCTTTGGAGACCCTAAATCCACTTGACAAAGGAGCAGGGGCTCACTCGATATTGCACAGTAGGCAATGCTGACGTTAATCTGAATATGGATCTTCAAATACTTCTTTCCTTTTTCCCCAACAATTACAATTTCTTGAGTCCCTGGGGGGATAAAACCTGCTGCTTAAAACCAAAATGCTTGAAGCAAGAAAGTAAAACAGACTGTGGGTGAAGGCATCCAGTATCTGCTTCACAGCCCAAGTTGCTGTTTTTCCAAAAAAAAAAAAAAAGAAGAAGAAAGAAATACAAGAAAGAATTATGTAGGGAAAACCTTCTTTTAAAATTTTCTTCTCAAAATCAAGTGGTGTTAATTTAAGGGACAAAAAGACAACTTGTAGATATTATATATATATATATATATATATGTATATATATAAAATCTATATCATATATACATATTATACATAATATATAAAGATACATATAATATGTATGTGTGTATATGTATATGTACATGTACATGTACATATGTATATAGAATGTTTCCATTTGCATGTGTTAAATAGCATATTAAATAAATTTAAAATAAAATTAATTAAAATTAATTAAATAGGAAACATATTAAAAACTACTTTGCAAGCCAAAATCTCATTAGTTATTTAAATATTTTAAGATCACAGATTTTGAATTTGAGAAACTTAGAGATTCTAGCATTGGAACTGCTCACTTAATTTTATAGATGATAAAAACGAGGCCTAAAAATGTAAAGAAGCAACTCACCCTAAAGTAACAACACAAGTAGTTAGTGAAAGAGCAAGGATTTGAATCCAGAGCCAGCATCTCTTTCCACTGCACCTTGTTGTATAAAACATTCATTTTGCCAGAGGACAGCAAAAGAGAGCTCTCTTTCTTCCTACTCCTTAATGTCAGCTTTTGCCCTAAATATGCGGAATAGTGTTTCCTGGCAAATATTAGGGAGATACAGGAGAAGAGGAGGAAGGAAAGGAGTGGAATAAAAAATTGAAGCAACTGGAGTGGATCAAGTGGTGAGAGCATTTAGGAGTTTAAAAGAAAGCACACCCACTCCAATTCTTGAGCCTACTTCCAGAGTGAGTAGAATCTGGGAGCAGATAGATCTATGGACAAACAACACCAGCTTCAGGGGAGCCAAAAGTGAAAACACCTCCAGAAGTGTTTGGAAGCCTTTGGGAAAATATTATTAGTGTCAACAGGCAATCATAACTTCACAAAACTTACATGAACGCTAGGTTTGATACAAAAGAAATGAACATGTGTATGAAACCCAAAGAGTTCACAGTCTATGCAGAGTTTATGTATTTATGGCCACAGAGCAAAGGAAGGAGGAGATGTCAGAATCTCTACCTAAAGGAGCATGGTGTGTGAGGGGAAGGAGAAGGAAAGGTGGGAAAAGGACAAAACTTCACCCAAAGAGGAGGAGCAAGATGGTGTCAAAAGTCACATTCTTTTCCCTTGGAATCTGCTAGACCATGAAGAAAGGACAGTCCCAGACGCACAAGCCTGGTGCAGAGCATTGGACACATGTCGACTCCTAAGGACACACAGGGAATCCAGCTTGGGGTGCAAACAATAAACTGTGTCAACTGGGGGGTGATGAGAGGGCCTTCTTCCTTGACACTTTCAGGGCCTCCTGCGTGCTCTGGGTCCAGTGTTTCTGGAAAATATGGCACCTCAAAAAAGCAAGTGCAGAGGACCCCATAACAGTCAACATTAATCAGTCAGTTAGTCAACAAGTGTGTGTATATATATATATATATGTATTCCAAGCACTGTGATAAATACAGGGGATGACAGAACAAAAAGGGCTAAAACATGACTTCTGTCCTTGAGGAGATCACATTCTAATGAGGAAGGGAACGTACAAATAACTATGTATATACAAGATATATACAGTAAGTTAACACAGGAAGAGAAGACACCACAAACACTCCAGTATCTTTGCCAAGAAAACCTCAAATGGGGTCACAGAGAGTCAGACGCGATTGAAAACACAACAACAACAAGGGGAGGGATGGGGGAAGGTAGAATTAAATGGAATCTTGAAGGATGTCCAGAAGGCAGAAGGAAGAGGTTAAAAAAAAAAAAAAGAAGCACATATATAGGTTCTAAATAAAAGGGAAGGAGAAGGGGAAGGAGAAGAGAAAGGGGAAGGGGAAGGGGAAGGGGAAGGAGGAGGGGAAGAGGAACGAGAAGGGGAAGGAGGAGGGGAAGGAGATAAGGAAGGGGAAGGGCAAAAGGAAAGGGAAGGGCTCCCAAAGCTTAGCAGCATGGACATAGCCTCAACCTAACATGGCAGCTAAGTGTCTCAGTAGATAGAAAGCATTGGACCTAGAGACAGGAAACCCTGAGTTCAAATGGTTTCAGATACTCCTTAATGGTGTGACCTTGGGAAAGTCACTTAACCCTGTCTGCCTCAGTTTCCTCATCTATAAAATGAGTTGGAGAAAGAGATGGCAAACCACTCCAGTGCCTCTGCCAAGAAAATTCTAAATGGGGTCAAAGAGAGTCAGACATGACTGCAAAATGATTGAACACAATACATTCATTTATTTAATTATCCGTTTGTTTACGAGTGAAAGGGACTGGACCTATGATTTCATTGATGAAGGTAACTAAGGATGAGGAAATTCCCTCTACAGATGCAGATTAGTAGTAATTTCTTTGCAGCTTATGGTCTGAGAGTTACCTAGAGCAGAGGTGTCAAACTAGCAACTGATTGGCCAGCAACACTCCAGAGCACGACCCTAACCAGATTAAAAGGTAATTGAGAAATGTTTAACAAAAATAAATAAAAATACAATTAAATATAGATAATGGTAATTTATGGTTTTCTAAGCCAAGTGAAAACCACAGGGATCTGTTTCTATTTGAGTTTGACATTCCTAGAATACTGGAAAGGTAAGTGACTTGCCCAGGGTCACACAACCAGTAAGTGGATAGGACTTGAACCCAGGTTTTCCTGGTTCCAGGGCCAACTTTCTGGGCTTGCTAAGTAGTTTGTTGAATTGCATGAGTGTGTGTGCGTACATATATTATGTATACACACATATGTTATACATGTATGTGTATATGTATATCTATGACACGCATATATACATGTATATGTGTATGCATGTATTACATATGCTGAAGTGTTTTAATGTGTATTGTACCTGCACAATACAGTGTGCATACGTGCATATATACTTATTTTGCATGTGTGCATTGTGCATGCATAATGCATGCACAGTACATGAGTGTGTTGGGTGTAAGCATACGCATGTGTGCTTATACATGCGAGTGCTATGCGCTGCATTGTCTGCATGTGGTGTGTACATGCATTTTACATGCTTATATATTTGTTCATATACTGTATGATGAATACATTCAGTCAGTATTATAACTACATACACTACATTCCAGCCAGTACACTTTCCATTCCCTATATATTCAGTTCTAAAATCCAGTGACTTTGTAATGTGAATACTCACCCATAATTTAGTTGCTTCGTAAACTCTGATTTTTGGTAACCAGAAGATTCCCATTCTAACATCTCGCTCAATACAATCAGGCACTTCTCATATACCACTGAGAGCCTCATCCTGACACAGCGGACGTGGATACAAAAATTCTATTTGAAAGATAAATCCTATATGACTTTCACAAGGTAAATTTTAATTGGGGGCAAAGGGGTCAAGAACGGCTCAGAGCATGGGGCACGGAGGGGCGGGGGATGGGGAGAGCACAGAGGACAAAACTCCCCCTTTGCAAATTTGCTGAGTTATCAATCCTGGCGGGTCCCACAGAAAACACGAGAAGCAGAAACGAGCACTGATCTGGGCAGCTGGAAAAACAGGGATGGATTTAGCAATCTAAATTTTAATGCCTTCTCCCCTAGAGTTTATACATCCTCGGAGAACTGCTATTTGTCTTTGCGGACTGTTTGCCTAAATACCATCTTTAAGTCACTGCTGTGGGCTTTAGGTAATTTGACTTTTAATAATAATAATAATAATAAATAATAATAATAGCTAGCATTTTTATAATACCTACTAAGTCCTTTACAAATGTTATCTCAAGGCTCACAACAATCCTGGGAGGTAAGTAATGTAATTTTTATTCCTATTTTATAGATGAGGAAACTAAATCAAAAAGCAGTTAAGTGACTTGCCCAGGGTCACACAGTTAGCTACCCCAAATCAGTATTTATTTATTAAGCACCTATTCTTAGCTAGACATTATATTAGGGGCTAGAAATAATCTCTCCCCAAAAGCAGCTTACATTACTTTTTAAAATTCTAATTTTAAAGCATTTGAAAGCACCAAGTGCATGTAACTCTTCATAGAAAAAAAAGAAATCTCACTTTAGGAATTCCTGAATCCTTCAGCACTTCCATAATAGTGGGCCTCCTAAGCTAAGTTGTCCAGACATTAAGGCAAAAGACATCTGCCCCATGTCCTAGAGGTCTGGAGGTCCCTTCTCCCCTCCTGTCCTGATGGATCCTCCAGACATGACCACATGCCCCTGGGGCAGCACCCAGGAGCCTTTCAGCACCAGTTTGGACATTGTCTTTCCCTATTAGGATATAAGCTCCTCTAGGCTGGGGCCACCTTTCTCTTTGTTTGCATTTATCCCCAGCATGTAGCACAAAGTGTGGTTGACAATAAGTGCATAATAAATATTATAACGTTTATTAATATTAATAAATTAATTTAATAAACCTACAATAAATACTTGCTGCCTCCTGGTGCACTGAGAAAGCTACTTGACCTTATATGGGTGAGTAATCATGGAATAATTACTTATAAGTGCATGACCCAGGTATGAGATTACAGGTAACCAGCTTACTACAGGTATAGCTATCCTATATATTGGATACATTTGGGATAGAAAAGTCAGGAAGGACTGACAAGTCAATGAATAAATACCGATTAATCAGGCACTGTGCTAAGCATGAGGGATACAAAGAGAGACAAAAGACAGTCCACAATCTAAGGGGGAAACAAGTAAACACATATTTAACAGAAAAGGAATTGGGAGATCCTATGAAAATTTAAGACTCATAATGTGGTCTCTGGATTGGACTTTTGTGTGTGTGCACTGAACACACGTTGATCATACACAAAAATGAAAAAGAGTCATAAAAACACTTTACTGGTAATTTTATGTGATGCTGGATGGGACTGTAAACATTTTTGTTTGTATTAATATATTGATACATAAATAAATAACAATTGTACCTGAAAATAGGAAACTGGATTTTTTATGGGAATTGTTTAAAATATTTAATAAAGTGCCAATTAAAATAACCAAAGCTGACTTAAGAACAAATGAGATAAATTATTCGTTATTCCCCAGTTCGTAGTAACATTTCATATTTCTGTACTAATTATATTTATACATGTCAATGCCAGTGAATAAGTTTGGGGCAAGAAAAGAACGCCTGGTCCTGAAAAGAAGCTAAACAGGACCTCATTCCAAGGTCAGCAAACATTATCAAGTGCCCACTGTGCATGGAGTGAAGGAGAGTGGTGAGGGGGCCCGCAAAGAGGCCACAAAAACGATCCAGGTTTAAGTTCTGCTTCTGATTTTATATTAGATGTGGAACCCTGAGCCAAGCCATTTAATCTCTCCATGCCCAGGCATCTAACACTTGCTATTCAGTCTTATTTGGCTCTTTGTGGCCCCATCTGGGATTTTCTTGGCAAAGATACTGGAGTGGTTTTAAAATAAGGAATTGAGGCAAACAGGGTTAAGTGACTTGTCCAGGGTCACACAGTTAGTAAGTGTCTGGAGGCCATATCTGAACTCGGGAAGATGAGTCTTTTTGATGCCAGATTCGGATCTCTGTGTACTACGGCACCACCTAGCTGCCGAGGTCTGTCTAACACTATATGCTGAAAACCAGTTGCTCATCTGCAACAGAATATAGAGAATTTCCATACTTATAACTCCCCACATCTATAAAATCACAGACATGAATCCTTCCATCTACCCCATCCTCACCAAAAAAAAAAAAAATGACTGAACATTCTGTAAGGTGATAGGAAACCTACAATTAATAATAATAATAATAATAATAATAAATTATTGTAAAATAACAGAAATAATACTTTTGGAACCTATTGTTTCATTGGTTTGGGGACTGTCTTCAATAATAAGAGTCAACGATATTATTCAGTAGTTAAGAGCACTGGGCATGTTGTCAGGAAGACCTGAGTTCAAATTCTGCCTCAGACCCTTACTATTTGTGTCATCCTGGAATGCTCACTTAACAGAGCTCTCCTAGTCTACTTACCCATCTGTAAAAATGGGGCTAACAACAGCATTAATTCTCACCAGGTCATCATGAGGATTAAATAACATGTAAAGTACTTTGTAATCTTTAAACCTCTATATAACTGCTAGTTATTATTGCCACTGTAATGCAGATTGCGACAGGTTTTTTTGCATCCCCAAAAGCCCCCCAGAATTCATCACTAGACAGCCATCCCTTTGGTGAAGACCTTCTATGAAGTTAGTGCAGCTGGTGGTCAGACAACAAACCGAGGATCCATCCCCAAGCCTTCCCCATCCCCAAACCCCTACCACACACACACACACACACACACACACACACACACACACACACACACACACGCACGCATGCATGCACTCAAGGCCTTTCCAACCCATTAGGACCTTTCAGCTCTTTCCAGAACAGAGCCACCTCTACGAAATGACAAGCACTGGAGTAAGACTCTAGTCTCACAATGCTAGTTATAGTTGGTGTTGCACTTTATGCACATAAATGATCTCATTTGATTTTTCACAACTATGAGGAGTATGCAGGGCAAGAATTATTATCATCAGCTTATAAATGAGGAAACTGGGGCCAACCGAGTTCAAGGTCACATAGCTATTGAATGTTAGAGCAGAGTCTTGAGGTCATGTCATCTGACTCCAAATCCAGCAAACTTTCCATGGGACTAAGTTAGCATAGTCCTTACCCTATTGGCATTTACTAAGGGGTTTTTGGAGCCCTCAGCCCTCTTCATTTCCCCCCCCCAAAAAAAGAGGGTTTGTTAAGCTATATATTGTGGTCAACCAGAAGAACAAAAAAGGGACAAGACAACTTACTGGGACAGACTGGATAATAATAATAATAGATGGTAGAGGGATGGCAAAACTGCTCAATTTCTATTTTTCCTAATTATTACTAATTAATATTTAATTATTATAGATATAATTAATTATATCTATTAATCATATTAATTATAATTACTTATAATAATTAATATCTACAAAAATCTAATACTATTAGAGGTAGTAATCATTTTGCTTATTTTATAAGCCTGGCTCGGCCAAAAATGGTTAATAGAAAATTAAAAGATAACATATAGAAAGGTAAAAGCCTGGTTGTACTCATTAACTGTATTCAAGAATGTTAATATAATTGGTGAATATGATTTACCAGGAGCAGCTAGGCCATGCAGTGGGTAAAGTCAAGAACCTCTGAGTTCAAATCCCACCTCAGACACTTAACTTAGCTGTGTGACTCTGATGACACCGGCCTTCTTGCAATCTCCCTAACCACTTCACCAGGCCATTCTGTACATGTGACTGTTGTTCAGTTGTTCCAGCCACGTCTGACTATTCATGATCCCAACTGTAGTTTTCTTGGCAAAGATACTGGAATGATTTTGCTTTTCCTTCTCCAGTTCATTTTACAGATAACAGAACTGAGGTAAACAGGGTGAAGTGACTTGCCCAGGATCATAGAGCTAATGAGTGTCTGATGCTAGATTTGAACTCATGAAAATGAGTCGTCCTGATTCCAGACCTGGCATTCTACTACTGTGTCACCTAGCTGCCCGCTCAGTACATAGTGGGCACTTAATGATATTTGCTAAACTTGAATAATGGATTAATAATAATGAATAATGGTTAAGTTCATTTTTAGAATCAAGTCACCCAGCTAGGCCTCCCTGGCCTTCCCAGCTCCCAACACCTAGGCCAGATATACCCACAGAAAGCATGATCTCTGTACCTAGACTATATGCTCATAAATTATTCCACGATATTCACCCATGCATTGTGAATTGACTTTCTCAGTGTACCAGGAGCAGACACCCATGCAGCCTCAATTCCTTCATCTATAAAATGGTAACAATAATCACTGCCTCAAAGGTCAGTAATAAGGACCAGATGAGATTGTGTGTGTGTATGTACGTATAAAGTACTTTGCAAGCCTTGACTCATTACATAAATGCTAGCTATTAGCTAATCTTGAACTGTTGTTGGTGACCTTCAAAAAAAAATCAGACAGAATTGGAAAGAAGTCACAGGACTAAAAATTGGACAAAAGATAGCATGAGGTTTTGACAAAGACTTTGCTGAAATACATTTGTACGCATTTCCCTGATCTACCATTCTAGCAACCTAATGAAAAAAGGAAATGAGGTTAATCTGGTCTGACCTCTTCTTGATGAAGCAATGGTCTCTTTTCCAAAGCTCCTCGTACAGCTCATCATCATGGCCATTTCCCTTCTAAATGCTCACAAATCATTCCTTTATGTTCCAGTGCTCCAGTTTTCAAAAAATAAAAGAGGGATAAGTGTTTAAACTATAGGCCAGTGAGCTTGACTTCATCTCCTGGAAGGAATTCTGAACCACGTTACCAAAGGGATGATTTGCTAGGTTTTAGATTACTAATTATTATTAACAATAATGATTATTATTAAAGGTTATTGATAATAAATTAGCAATAAAAACTCAAAATTAACACAACTTATTCACTATTTAAGATAGCTTATTTACTATTAATATGAATTACTAGTCACCACAGATCTATGTACAGCTTTAGGCAAGAAACCATAGCTTCATCAAGAAGAGGTCAGACCTAAGAAACTGAATTTCCTTTTCTGCTTTTTTTTTTGGAGGGCAATTGGGGTTAATGACTTACCCAAGGTCACACAGCTAGTGTGTGTGTGTGTGTGTGTGTGTGTGTTAAGTGTCTGAGACAGTATTTGAACTCAGGTCCTCCTGACTCCAGGGCCGGTGCTCTATTCACTGCACCACCTAGCCACCCCCTAATTTCCTTTTCTGATAGGGTCACTAGGATACTTGATCAAAAAAAAAAAAAGATGTAGACAAGATTATGTATATTTCTGCAAAATGCTTGACAACATTTCTCATAGTCTCTTTGTGGAAATGAAAAACTCTTCACTCAGAAACAAAAATGGGTGTAGGTGAATTTAGAATTGGTTGAATGACAAGATTGAAAGATAGTCTCTAGTGCAGTGGTTCTCAGCCTTCCTAATGCCATGACCCTTTAATAGTCATATATGGGTGTATCTGCATGTGGGCGTGCCTGCCTGGAGACAGATAGAGGAGCGGTGTCTCAGTCCCTAAGACCATCAGAAATATGTATTTTCCGATGGTCTTAGGTGACCCCTTTGAAAGGGTCGTTCAACCCCCAAAGGGGTCGCGACCCACAGATTGAGAAGCACTGCTCTAGTGGGCTACCTCATGGATCTGTGCTGTGTGATATTTTTGTCAATCACTTGGATGAAAGCCTAGGTCACTTGCTTATCAAATTTTCATATGACACAAACCAGGAGGGGAAGTTAAAGCATCAGGCGCCTCAAGAAACTTGGAAGGCTAGTAAAAAGGTGGTATAGACTAAAGAAGTTTATATTTAATGAAGTCCCACCCTTGACCCGAGAAAAATCAACTTTATTATAAGTATAGAATTGGAGAGATAAGACCACACAGTAGGTAAAATGACCTTTCGTCACCTCGGATTTCACACTGAACTTGGCTTGTACTTTTCATATGTACTCATCATGTATTATTTCGCATGACAGTTTTCTGTGTCTGTGTCTTGTCCTCCTTTATAAGTTCCTTGAGGTGTGTGGGGAGCTCAGGGAGGACCAGCAGTCCGGTGGGAGGGCTCAGGGAGGACCAGCAGTCTGGTGGGAGGACTCAGGGAGGACCAGCAGTCTGGTGGGAGGGCTTGCCAAGCCCTTTTCATGGCTGCTCATCCACCTGGGGTGTCCACCTTTACCCTACTCTCACCTGCAGCTCCAAGAAGTTGCAGCACTTGCAGCAGCCACACCCTGGGCAAAACTGTCTCAGCAGATGGGCTAAACAAGACCGAGGGTAACCTATCAGTGAGTTAAGGGGATGTCTACCCCAAGTATGTGAAGACTTCCCCTGGAAGAATGTGCAGATGAGAATAATTTGTTCAATGGCCATAAAGGCAGCAGAAGCAGATGATGTGCAACACTTAGAGCTTGGACAGACATGGAAGACACCAAGGTCATGTACTGCAACCCAGGTCATCACTGGTCATCTTGAGTTTTGTCTTTCCAGTGGACTTCAATGACTCTGTAAGAGATAGTAAGATGAATGACTGTGTAACTGCCTCACTCAAAACTGTTCCAGGTCCAAGTCGAAGCATTACCCTGTGATGTCATTGGTCGTCTTCAAAAATGAAGGACAAACAACAGAATGTTCCATGAGGGGGAGGGTCACTTTGTACCCTAAAATTTGTATTTCAACTGGGGTCTACTCAGTACATAGTAAGTGCATGTTAAGTGTAGCATTTACTGAATTTGAATGGGGTAAATTACTTGCAGAAACTTTATGTGTGCATATAGTTATGTCTGTATATATACACTTGTATGTATGTATATATATAAATGTGTGTTTGTATGGGAGAGGAAGGAAGGAAAGAAGGAAGGAAGGAAGGAAGGAAAGAAGGAAGGAAGGAAGGAAGGGAGGAAGGGAGGGAGGAAGGAAGGAAGGAAGGAAGGAGAGATGAATCTAGTGTCCCAAAAGTCTTAGTGCAGTTTTATGTTATTAAAAGCTTAAAACTGCACTAAGAATTTGGGGATACCCTGTATATTAGATAATTAATTCAGATCCATTCTTGCTTGGCTTGAGAGAAGGCAGGCAGACAGATAGATACACATAATCATAAAATTTTAGCTCATGAAGTGACCTTAGATACCATCTACCCCAACCCTTATTTCACAGATGAGTAAATTTAAGTATGAAGAGGATCAAGCGATTTGTCCAACCAACATCACACTGCCCAGCTGCCAGGTATTTCTGACTGCCCTGCCAGTGTTCTTACCTCTATACCAAGCTGCTTCCCCGATACATTCAACACGTTAAAATGACAAAGGAAATTTCCACCCATCAAAGGAGAAAGGCAGTTTCATCAGAATAGGTCATTAGTAAATAGTTGTTGTATAAAGGGATGAATAAGAAACTCCATGGTTCTTGGGTCTAAACCAATGAATTAGTGATTTGCCTCTAGGTGATCTAGGCCAGTGAATGAAGGATCTGGTTCCAAAATATAATGAAACTTTTATATTTTTAGGTATATTTCCAGGTGAAAAAATCCAAATATTTGAAGCCCTCCAAATATTTCCATTCAAAACCAATGAGTCTGATTTCCAGGCATGCAGAGCATAGGTTCAGATTTTTCTTTCAGGGATCTGGATTAAACATCTGTACTGTGACCAGCACAGTTGGGTGGCCTATCAACCAGCTGATTAAAGAGAGATGGGGATGTATTCCATAGTCTGTTTATTACAGAACCATTTCATACAGAGCCAAAGATACAAGGAACTTACAAGGTTTATATTCCCTTTAGCAGAAATTCTCATGTAACCAGAACACAAGGACCCTCCTTTGGTTTCAACCACTCCCTACCCCAGCCTAAGGCCAATTATTCATTAAGACTTCATCCTAGGACCATTTCCAGAGGCACAAACAAACAGGGAGTCGCAAATAAGACTTGCTAATTAACTACCCTGAATTTTCCTTAGTTATTCATAGGACCAATGGAGGCATCAATAAACAAGATTATTCTCCTCCTTCATATCTGCCTAGTGACCTCATAGAAGAGGGGAGCATTTCCTTAATGGGGCTGGGGACCCCCAAAAGTCTAGTTTACTACACATCTGAACCCACCAGGTCTTTTGATAACCAATACCCTTCTTCTAGTCATTGAATGGAAGTGAGGGAGACAGGATTGAATTATTACCAGCCCAGAAAGAAGGAAACATCAAAAAGAAAGAAAGAACACTTTCAGAAGAAGAAGGAAGGAGAAGTTACATTAAGGTCAGAAACTGGATGAGGAAACTTTCTTCCTGAGTTTGGAACATACTTTAGTATATCTCTATGTGTAATAGAATAATTTCTTTGCATTGCTTAGGATTTGAGTCTAATCCATTGTTTTAAAAAGCCGCCTGATTTTCAGGGAACTCTATACTTCACTGTGCAGCTTTAAATCTCGTTATGAAGAAAGAGAAAGCTGGAAATTAAACATAAATGATAAAACTAAAAATTTCGAGTCAAATTTCATTAACTGATAAAAGTCCACCCAGAGCCCAGGGCAAGGGCAATGGGAGAAATTTGGTTAATTTGTAAGATTAAAGGCATTTTGAATTATTGAGGTTGTATTAGAGTGAGAATCTGTAGACTGAATGTCATTCCAAGGTCGGAAGACTGAACAGCTAAATTTTCTTATTCAAATAACCAAGTTAAACTAAGGAAAATGCATTAAAGTAATCACAGCCTTGAACCTCAATGACTGATAAACAAGGAATGGACAATATTCCACCCAGTAATCTTACGTACGCAAATTTATCTTTCTTTGATTAAGGAACCTGACAAGTCAAATCTTGAATATTTTAAGCTGTTATGGGTAAGGTAATATGTTATCTTGACAGTTTATTAGCAACAAAGTCAGAAAGGTCAAACTTGGAGAATCTTCTCCCATAGAGTGTCCTTGGCTCCACAGCAGAACCCCAAACCCTTCCATATTCTGCCACCATGGGAATGCCAGTTCCTTGAGGAATGGGGGAGAGGGGGTTAGTCCTTTTGGCACCAGCACCCATCATAACACTTTCTATAAAGTGAGTGTCTTATGAATGTTTGTTGTACTGAATCAGCAGTTACAGAAAAGGTGTCTTTAGGTTGAGTTAAAGAAAAGATACCAGGGGTAGTGTCCATCTGAATCCCAAGGACTAGCAGAATATCAACATACAGGTTTAAGGGATGCCATTGTCCTACTATTCTCCATCTAACTAAGGATCAGCCTTAGATATTGATACAGAATGAAAACAGAAACCAATTACCAAAATGGCTTCTGCTGTTCAATGGTACCTGATACTGTCATAGAAGATCCTATCTTCAAGATTTATGATTTTTGCTAGTATGTAAAATTCACAATTAAAATATCAAATTGAGGGGTGGCTAGGTGGCACAGTGAATAGAGCACCAGCCCTGGAGTCAGGAGGACCTGCATTCAAATCTGGCCTCGGACACTTAGTACACACACACAAAAAAACTAGCCATGTGACATTGGGCAAGTCACTTAATCCCAACTGCCCTCCAAAAAACAAATATATATATAAAATTGAACATATAACCAAAAGTGTTTTCCTTTTAAAGAACAATGTATTAATAGCAAAAAAAATCTAATAACTAATTTGAAAATAGACAGTATGTAGAGTAGAAAAACAGGGCTATACCTAAGATGGGGCAGCCGTGATTTTAGATAGACGCTAGCAGTGGATGAAGCACTTCCTTGTTGCAATGGCCTAGAATGCTATACAATGCTTTAAAGTATTACACTGTTCTGTGGCCTCACAGGAGGTGAGTGGGAAGACAAGGAAACAGGATCACAGGCCACTGAATGTTGTAGAGAGGATAAAGTTCACCTTCCCAAAACAAACTGCTCCCCTGATCAGATCATCTCTACTGAAGTCTGCTTAAACCATCAACCCTACTTCCCCAACTGAATTTGTCCCATGTAACAGGATTTCTAGTTACATCTCTGGGAAAGAGCTCTTGATTTGAAGGCAAAAGACCTGTATTCCAGTTTCAACTTTGCTACTTATTAGCAATGTGACCCTGGGTATGTCACTTCACCTTCCTGTGCTTCAGTTTACCCACATGTAAAATGAGGGGTTGGACTAGATGACCTTAACATGCATGCCATTTTATTCTGACATTCCATGAAACTGGCTTTGTTCAAGCTAGCAAATTTTATTTTATTTGCTTCTAATAGAATAAAGGAGCGACCTGAAGATCTCTCCCCTTTGCAAAGTGAGGACATCCCCACTGAGAGGATTGATGACATCTCCTTGATGGGTGTGACCAAGTATATCTTGAATACCATTCCCTATACAATCATAAAAAGGTAGGCATGCTGGTCAAAAATTATTATAGACCTGAGAGTAATTGATATTGCTTTGCAAGGCCAAGAAATATATTTATTCCAAACATAGTATATCAGAAACAGATGCTTCCAGGCTAGTCATTTAATCAATGGCGGTTATTGAAGGGCTTGATGTTGTAGACCACTATACCAGGCACTGTGGGAAGTCAAGCATGGTTTCTCTCCTCAAGGAGTTTAAAATGTAATGGGGAATATAGAATATGGTGGTTCCTTTGGGCTGGTGCTCTCCTCCCCCACCTCTCCCTTAAATGTTTGCTGTCTTCTGTGTATGTGTACATGTTAAGTATCTGTAGGCACACAAGGGATACCTTGTGTAAGGTGAGGCAAGGTGGCTTGGTTTTAATGAGAAATAATCAGAATGCAGGCTATAGGGATAGAGGATAGTTAGAAAGGAAAGGTGGGGAACAAGCAGCATAAGGTAGAAGAAAAAGCGGGCTTACATTTCAGCTTTATCTAAATCACTTCACTTGACCACATCCCAGGTGCCTCCTTTGTAAAATATGGGTGTTGGAATATAGGTTCTATAAATAGGAACATAGATAGAGAGCTGTAAGGGAACTTGGACGTCATTGAGTACAAACTTGTTATTTTCAAATGAAGAAACAAAGAAACAAAGCCCAATAGAGTAAAGGATTTGCCCAAGGTAACATCAGTAGTAAATGGCAGAGCTGAGATTCAGTGCTCTTTCCATTCTCCCACGTTTCCACGATCCTTTCTAGATAGAACACTCTATGAGTCTGTGATTTTAAGTAGGGTGTAGATGGCTCAAGGGATCAAGCAAAATGGACAGTTATTACTAATAAAAGTTCCCAGCTCAGTCGGAAAGGAGTAAATCACATCTAGATGCTGTGACTCAGTAATAATTGTCTCTGAAGTGTCTCCAGTTGACTCATGTCCTTACTGCCTCCAATAGAGTCATTTCTGCCATGTTTGAGAAGACTGACCCAACACTCCCTGGCTCAGTGTAACCTACCCTGAGAATCAGTACAAGAACAAAGGGAGGGTTACCTGCCTGAGTCTTCAGGCCAGTGATGGAAAAGGCAAGGAGCTATGCCAGGTAACCAGAGGATAATGTTTGCAGGGCAGTGGATAGATTGCCAGTCCTGGAGTCAGGAAGACTCCACTTCCTGAGTTCAAATTTAGCTTCAGACACTTACCAACTTTCTAACCCTGGGCAAGTGACTTAATCTTGTTTGCCTCTGTTTCCTCATCTGTAAAGTGAATTGGAGAAGAAAATGGAAAACCCATCTAGTATCTTTGTCAAGAAAACTCCAAATGGGGTCATAAGGAGTCATACATGATCAAAAAATGACTGAACAACAAATCATTGAGCATATTTACAGGCAAGGGGAATGTTTGGGTGAAAAGAATGCCAGGTGAGGAAACATCCTTACATGATGACTTAGGAAAGAAAAGGGAGAATTGAGTGTAGCAAGTAGGTTTGAGTAAGCAGGGGAACAATGTCAGAAACGGTGGCACCTGCCTGTATTCCCAGCTACCAGGGAGCCGGGACTAGTGGACCTCGTGATCTTGCAAGTTCTGAGCTACAGTGGGGCTAAGACAGTCAAATGGCCACATGAAGCTGGGCGCGAATATGTCAAGGCTCCTGGAGCCAGAGGACAACCAAGTTGCTAAAGAAGGGGCAAAGTGACCCAGGTTGGAAACAGAACAGGTCAAAGCTTCTATGCCAATGAGTAATAGGATCGAGTCCATGAGTAGCTACTGAACTTTCAGCTTGAGCAAAATATACATGAACACATTTATATACATATATGCATATATAGAGAGAGACAGAGAGACACAGAGAGAGACAGAGAGAGAGAGAGAGAAAGAAAAGGAGGGAGAGAGAGAGAGAAAGAG
>CM053596.1:252424889-252442868 GCA_028646575.1 Pseudocheirus occidentalis
GGGGAAGGGAGATGATTCTGTTTCTGTGATCTCAATTGATTGAGGACAGAGAAACTAATAGGGATGCTGATGGAGCCTCTTGATTACCTCCTACCTCTCTGATTACTACTTCTGTGGCTTCTTCATTATCCCTTCCCAAGTCATAAATATTGATGTTTCAAAAGGTTTAATGCTAAATTTTTTATATTTCTCTCTATACATCTCTCTTAGATATTTCTGCCCATTATCTTAGTGCCAACCAACAGCCCAAATTTAAATTTGTAGCTCTAACCTCTCTGTTCCCACATCTCCTCTCCCTTCGAATCACTTCTACTTAAAATTCTATCTACCACTTTGTGACATCTCAAATAGAATTCATCATCTTCCCAAATGCCTATATATCCCCATAATTTCCCTGTCTCTGTCAATGGTACAACCATTCCTTTCACAGTGTGACCTGATTCTCTCCTTATTATTAAAGGAGTATGGAGTGAGAACTGTTTGCTATTCTGAATTGCATATGACAGGAATTCTTGTCTTATTATGAAACCCAAAATCTAGAAAACAACCTCCTGAATGAAGTCTCTGAGCCCTGAGGATCAGAGGTGGATGAACCAAGAAGAAAAGCCAACTGAAAGTATCCATTGTTAACCGCATCTGCTATCTCCAGGTCTTTCCACTGCCCCTTCATGATGACTGAAATTCACTCTTTCCTCACCTGTGCCTCATAGAATATCTCATTACCTTCAAGCCTCAGTTCAAGCACCACTTTCTACATGAAGACTTTCCAGATCCACTCCCCAGCTGCTGGTACCCTCCCTGTTCTTGCTACTTTGAGTTTAACTATCTCATAATTATTCCATTTCATATCTTTTTTCTATATTCTTAGATACATACATATATGTCCCATAATTGAATATAATCTCTTTGAAAGCAGGAACTGTGCCACATTTTGTCTTTATTTTCCCAGCATCTCCAGAAAAGTTACTCTTCTTGAAGGGTTCAAGCACAGACTACATGATCACTTGTCAGAGCGGTTAGAGAGGGGAATGAGGCTTTGGAAGACAGGCAAGGCTCCTTCCAGCTTTAAAACTGATGACTCTATGGTCCTAGAATCAAAGTTCAGAAAAGACAGGACAAACTATGAGTAACGTGAAGTCATGAACTCAAAGAGAGAACCTGCAAACTCTAACGTATGCTCATTTTTTTGTCTGCTTATCTAGGCTTGATCAGATGTGGTCTGTTAAAGAGCAGTTCTGTGACTAAGTATATATAACTCACAACCTCAGAATAGGTTTGCCTGGGGGTACAAAAAACAAACCCATCAACATTTGGAATAATTACTTTGATAAAAGGTCTAGAGTTCAAGGTGTAGGTCTTTTAGGATCCTTGTGAGCAGAGTCCCCAATCAATGCTTAGAGAGCTGATGTATAACAAGGAAGATGCCAGAAGCCTATTCCTTGAGGACACAAAAATTCCAGATACCCTAAATTATCAGAGAAATGGGAATGCAAAAGGAGAGAAATCCTAATGAAACACACAAAGTTTAGAAAGCACTTGTTTGGGGGGAATGGCTGAAGAAGCTGTGGTACATGAGTGTGATGGAATACTATTGTGCTATGAGGAATGATGAGCAGATGAATTTCAGAAAAACCTAGAAATATTTACATGAACTGATGATGAGTAAAGTGAACAGAACCAAAGGAACACTGTACACAGTAATAGCCACATTGTGTGATGATCATCTTTGATAAACTCAGCTCTTCTCAGCAACGCAACGATCTAAGACAGTTCCGAAAGACTTGTGATGGAAAACGCCATCCCCATCCAGAGAACCAGCTATGGAGTCTGAATGCAGATGGAAACACGCTGTTTTCTCTTTTTTGTTTGTTTTTCTTTCTCATGGTTTTCCCCTTTTGTTCTGATTCTTCTTTTACAACATGACCAATGTGGAAATCTGTTTAATATAACCGTATGTGTATAAGCTATATCAGATTGCTTGTTGTCTCGGAGAGGGGGTAGAAGAGGAAGGAGGAAGGGAGAAAAAAATTGGAACTCAAAATCTCATAAAAGTAAATGTTGAAAACTATCTTTACATGTAATTGGAAAATACTATTACAAGGAGCGGGTATGATCATCAATAAACTAAAAAAAAAAAAGAAAGAAAGAAAACATTCCTTTTACTAGCTTCTAAACATCAGTGTTTAGAAGGCAAGAATCATATCTAATCTAAACCTGGCAATCCTCCTAACACTTGGGTATAGTACTCTGTACACAAAAGCAACACCAGTCTTCCAGGCACCTGATTTTATGAATTTGGCATCATTCTGAACTCTTCACTCTCACATCCTATGTCTGTAATCATTCTCCAGATCTTATCTTTTCTATGTGCACAACATTTCCCCTTCTCTCAACTCACACAGTGACCATCCTGGTTCAAGCCCTCACCTCTTCTTGTCAGGACATTTGCAATAGCCTCCTAATTGGTCTCCTCGCTTCTCTCAGCTCTCTCTCTAAGCTGTCCTCCACAGAGCTGCCAACATGATTTTCAGTGCAGAGCTCATCATGTGACTTTCTTCAATAAACTCTGATGGCTCCCTATTACATCTAGGAGAATACATAAATTTCTGTTTAACTTTTAATGTCTTTTATAACTTTGTCCCAATCTACTTTTATTATGCCTTAATTAATTTAATTAATCATTTTATTTATTATACCTTACTCCCCTTCGCTTACTCTACTGTCCAATCCAACTAGAGTTTTTGCTGTTTTTCATATACCATACTCCATCTCCTCTCTCTGCACCTTTGCAGTGACTGTGCCGGATGCCTGGAAATTCATTCCCCCCTCATCCTCACCTCCTAGAATACTAGAATCCTTTATTTCCTTCAAAATTCTGGACCAATGATAATTTTTACACAAAGTCTTTCTTGATCTTCCCTGCTGCTAGTATACACACACACACACACACACACACACATCCCACAAATACATACCTTATATCTTGTGTACTTATGTACATGTTGTCTCTCTGATAGAATGTAAGTTCCTTGAGGGCAGAGACCATTTCGTTTTTGTGTTTCATCCTCAGGCCTGGCACAATGAATGGCACAGCATATATTTAATTAATGCTTTCTAATTCATTGATTAACTGAAAAATAGGGCTATAGATTAGAACAATTTGGGAACGAGGAATTTGACCAAAACAAGCTGGTAAAGAAGTCTTAATGCCCTCTCTTTCTTCATGGATTTAACGACCCAATCAGGAAGAAAAAATGTATCTGAGTCTATTAGGTTATAACAGGCTTAGGAACAGGAAAGCCAGGGAAAAGCACCCCAGCCTCATTCAAGAGGTTTCTATGGTGCTACAGAAACAGCTCTGGATTCAGCATCAAAGGACCTGGTTCTTCCACTTACTCTGTGTGACCCTGGCCAACCCATTTTGCCTCCGTGGGCTTTGATTTATCTATAAAATGAGTGATCTCTAAGGTGATCTTGGTGACCTCTAAGGTCCCTTCCAGCTACAAATATGAGAACTCTTATTCTGACTCTGAATGACAGAGGCATCACACAAGTGGCAAATTTCTGGTTGGTAATGGAACAGAGGGTCTCTGTGGGACCATGTAGAAAGACATGTAAGCAATTCTCGGTCATCCTCTACTAGACCTTATTTCAGGCATTAATCACCCACTTTTAGCATCCTTCTGCCACAGGACCTTATTTCTTCCTCCTGCAATAGAGGCTAATTCAATATCAGTCGCTTACACTATGGTGAGAGTAAAAAGTAGAGCTTCAGTTGGCTTTAAAACAAATGATTCTCAGTTTGAAATTCCAGAGACTACCTAGACCTAGAAGTTTCTGTATGGAAAATAAATACCGAATGCTGCCAGGCACATTTGCAACTTTATGTCTTGTATAATCCCCATTAGATGTTATTTTCTTCAGTATTTGGGGTCTCCTTTAGCAGGCTGTTGACTTTCTTTTCATGATTTTCTTGCATCATTCTCACTTCTCTTCCCAATTTTTCCTCTATTTCTCTTACTTGATTTTCAAAGTCCTTCTTGAGCTCCTCCCTGGCCTGCAACCAGAGGCCTTTGGTGCAGCAGTTTTGACTTTGTTGTCATCTTCTGGTTCTATGTTTTGATTGTCTTTGTCACCAAAAGAAGATTCTATACTTTGATTTCGCTTCCTCTGTTTGCTCATCTTGCCAGCCAATTATTTGACTTTTGAGCTCTTTGCCACAGTAGAACTCTGCTTCCAGACTGGAGAGTGCTGCATCCCAAATTTCTGGGGCTTTGTGCAGCTTTTGACAGAGTTTTCCCAGGCACGTGCCTCAGAACTGTGAGGAGGACTGCCTCTCCACAGCCTCAACAAGCTCTGCCACACCAGTGCTCCTCACCCTAGGACCACCACTCAAGACTGCGACCCAGATCCAAGCAGGGCAAAGCAGGAGAATACTGTCTCAGCACTAGCAATGAGAATCCTGCAATCACCCTCTGGACAGTAACTTGGTTCCCCACAATCTGTGGGCCTGGAACTCAGGAGGCAGCTGCAGTGCCAGCAGCTGCAGATGCTGTCACCTCTGCCATCCCAAGGGCAGGGGCTGGACCGTGCTCTTCTCCCACCCAGGATCAACAGAGTTCCCCACTGACCTTTTACTTTCTCTTCGGCATTTATAGGTTGAGAAGTCTGGAAACCACCACGGCTGCCAGTGATTAGATCCCTTGAGGTCTGCTCTGGCAGGTCTGTGCCACCAATCTGCCAGCATGGGCCATGTGGGACCATGCTCCACTCTCAGCCCAGTGTGACAGACCCTTTCTGTCAGCCTTCAATGGGAGATTTGTTTATCTCTGTCACTCTGTGGGTTCTGTAGCTCTAAAATGTGTTTAGAGTCATTTTTACAGGTATTGGAGGTGGTTGGAGCACGAGCTCGAGCAAGTTCCTGCTTTTATTCTACTGTCTTGGCCCCAGCCCTATAACCCCTATTAGAATAATTAGTTTATTTTAAGCCTAGCAGTCAATACAATGATCCCTAAGGTTCATTTGGTTCCACCTTTTTCATCTTTAAAGAGTTTATTTTAGGTTAAAAGTTCTGAATTGAGTCACAATTGCCCTAAACCCCAAGTCAGGAAAATTACACCTAGGCAGAAGCTGACCTCTACCTAACTGTGTGTGTGTGTGTGTGTGTGTGTGTGTGTGTGTGTTTCCTCCTCCTTGGCCTTTTCATGGATGAGGCAAAATTCATTTGATAGGAACATTTGTGTAACAAAACAATAGATTATGTTATCATTTCTGTGGATAAACAGGCATCAGAAGAGAAGCTGGGGAAAGAGTCCATCCTTTCTTGGGACTTCTCTTAGCATGGGTCCTCCTCTCCAGATGCCTGAAGAGCCAGACCTTCCTCACAGCCTCCCTTCCCTGCCATGGCTCAGTCCTCCCTTTGCTTAATGCCTGCTCCAATCCCTTGAATCCAGTCACCCAGACTTTCTCCCCTCCCCCTGTTCAGAGAGATCATTACCCTTCTATACAACTGCCTTAAAAGTCTCTCTCTCAAGGCTTTGCTTGATTAAAGGGGTTGTGTAGGTCCTGTTTACACTCTGTTCTCATTTTATATTTAATCAAAAAGTGTTCTCACCTAGTCAAGGTACCAGAGCCAAATGGGATGATTTCAGTCCCACCCTTACACTTATTTTCTACTTTAAAAAAAATTTTTTTAATGTGCATTATTTCAGATATATTGAATTAAGTGGACTTTTTTGAGACTCTTGTGGGGACCTTATCCCATTTGACCATAGCCTCTCTGAATACTGTAGAGGGAAGAAAACCATAATAGATTGCAATGATCTTCAAACTTTAATCATAACCCTGCTGAGGAAAGGCATGGCACAATGAATACTTATATTGGAGAGTCAGAACCCCTGCACACTTGCACCTTCACAGCCTCCCTTCAACAAGAATAGCCATGTTATTGTTTTTTAATACAATCAAGGTCTGACATCTTGAGGTTAGTGCCTCTACATAACAGACAAGTCATCGGTGGTACAGTGGACAGAGGGCCAGGCCTGGAGCCAAGAAGACCTGAGATGAAATCTGGCCTCAGGCACTTACTAGCTGTGTGACCCTAGGAAAGTCACTTAACCAATTTGCCTCACTTTTCTCATCTGTAAAGTGAGCTGGAGAAGGAAATGGCGAACCACTCTAGTATCTTTGCCAAGAAAACCCTAGATGGAGTCATAAAGAGTCGGGCATGACTGAACATGAAGTTATTTTGTAAATTCTTGATTTACCTTGACATATAATCTGAGTGAGTAAATTTATATTAACTAATATTATTTATAATTTCTTATCTGCAACTTAACTTTACATCTAAAATTTTACAGTATGTCTAGCAAACCTCTTTGAGAAACATTTATCTAACCCAACCTCATCATTTTTGAGATGAAGAAATTGGGTTTCAGAACAGTCAATTGACATTTTAAAGACATATGACTAGTTATAATATTGTTTCTTTAGGGAACTATGTCTAAGGTTTTATTTAACTGGCTTAAAATTAAACTTATTAGATACATTTTGTTTATAAATTGGGTACTGCCCCTATGGGCAGATAGAGAGATTTAGAAAGAGATCTAGGAAGCTAGGGACATCTGTAGAAATGGAAAAATTTATTACAACTTGTTACTAGCTTGCAAGTAACAAAGGGGAAAAGTCCCTCAGATAGGAGTACTTAAATATTTGATGACTAATAAATTAAATGTTAATTAAATACTACAGTGATTTTCTTCCCCAGACAGCATACAATTAACATTTAATTTGTTATAAAATATTTAAAATTATGAAATATCCTATGGCAACTAAAATGTCTCCACTGCCAAACTGTCTTGGGACAATGTGTCAAGGGGACAAAAGGTTAGACTGGTATTTAAAACTTAGGGGGTGATACTTATAAAATTCCTTTTGGGATGTTTGAATAGTAAGAAAGTGGTAATGAGATCCAGGGGTCTCATTCACTAGCTGAATTCAGCCCAGTTATTTATAACCAAATGTTGCTGAGGACCAAAGGAAGAGGGTAGAGTGGAAACAGGAATAAATTGGTGTCATTAAAGTCCCTGAAAAATGTAATGCCACCAGATTGGGTGGAAAATAAGGAGACTGGCTTTCACAACTTTAATGATATTAGGCAGTGAAATATTCACTTAGTATAGCTCGATTAGCCTTCAAACTTTGTCTGGGCAGAGTAGATGGTTCCTTGGGTGTGATTGATGTAAAGAGTATTGCCATAAAGCCGTTCTTCCCACAGGTTAACCTGAAATTCCCACGATGAGAAATTATGCAATGGGAAGTTTTAACTGCAAGGTAGACAAGTAAAAGAGTCTATGTCAGGAACTTCTCCTCTCTGTCCTCTCTTTCCCTTCTTGCCTACTACTCTCACCTACTAGCCCAAGTAAGCAACACTCAGGGACTGAGCAGCTTAATGGAAAGTAGAAGAGGTTCCTTGGCTGAGGCAAAGATCAGTCAAGATCTTCTTACACCTGGTGTCTTGCTTTTGTTAACCTACTTGTTTTTTCCTGACACCTTCAATATGTCACTGTACCTGACAGTACTTTGAACCAAGTAGGTACTGAATATTTTTAGATGGATGGGTGGATTAATTTTGCCCGGACTTTAGCTCTCTTAGTTTATCTTATTAATTCTGACTAATCAGTTTGGTTCCTAGGGGTCTGCTTATCCTGTCTTTAACTGCTCGTACCATGACTTTAATTTGCCTCCCTAAACCTGTCCCCTTACTTTGTTCCAACCTTGGATGCCTGAATGCTGTCTTAAGCTTTGCCTTAGCCATTTTTCAATCATGTCTGACCCTTTTGGAATTTTCTTGGCAAATACACTAGAGTGGTTTTCCATTTCCTCCCCTAGATAATATTACAGATGAGGAAAATGAGGTAAAACAGGGGTAAGTGACTTGCCCAGGGTCACACAGCTCTTATAGCTTCAGCTTGCTCAAAATTCATGACTTGCTATTACCCAAGCCCCAGTATGACAGCCTGAGTGCTCTTAGAAATATACATAGTAAGACAGAAAATAAAACCCAATATTGTAGCTTGCACCAGTCTATTAATGACAGCTGATGAAGACAAAAGGCAGATTCTCCGTGGAGACACTGAAATAGTTATGGAATGGCATTAGAAGAGAAAAGTGTTGTGGATCATCTGAAAATGTGTATAAATATGCTCAAGGAGCATAAGGTGTTATAAATATGTAAGATGTGATATATTTAAGAACCCCAATTCAGACAGAAAAAAAGATGGCCAATAGTTAGCAAGGTGGTTGGAAGAAGGAAGAGAGAAAGAGAAAGAGACAGACAGACAGAGATAGAGGTTGAGAGGCAGAAAGAATACAGTCTGACAAATCCTTTGGACTGAAATGCCTGAGCTTAGCCTAATCATTTGGGACCCTGTAGACAGGAATGTGGGTCCCAGGAAAGCATTGTTAACTAGCTCATCCTTACATTTACTCAACTATTATTCTAAAAACCAATTCAGTGCTTACCAGCTGTCACCTTGGAGAAGTCATTTTAATTTACTGAGTCAATGGTCTTCTCTGTAAAACGGATGAATTAGATTGCATGATCCTCAGTTTCTTATAGCTCAAAAACTTACTGAGTTGGTGAAAAAAGACAAAAACCAAAACATTTATATTAAATAAAAGAGATTAAGATACTATTCCTGGCTCAGTCACTAATCTGTAGTGTGGTTACAGTGGAAAGAGACTGAATTTGGAGTCAGAATATCCAGGTTTGAATTCCAATTTTGACACTCATTATTACCTATGGTACCTTGGACAGGTCACAGACTTTCTGGGACCGTTTCCTCATCTTTAAATAACATGTGGAGTGGGGTAGACAGAATGACCTCTAAGATCTCTTCCAGTTCTAAATCTACAATACTAAATCACATTAAGTTCTCCAGGCCTCAATTTCCTTATCTGTAAATGGAGGAAGCTCGAATAATCAATGTCCATGGTCCCTTCCAATGGTAACATTTTATGACTAGTCTCTTAAGAAGCTTGTTGGAGATGAGCTGACAGCATACCAAGCAGTCAGTCACACCCAGTTGGTTCCAGTCTTCCCTTCACATGATGCTTTCATGCCACATCAGCTTTGTTGGGGGCTGGAGTTTTTTGACAGCATAAGAAGAGCCTCTCTGGATTGAAGAGATTTCAGCCATGCCATTTACCTCTCTAGTGGGTCCAGGACAGTGGTGAAGCTTTTTGGATTCCCAGAATGGCATGGTACATCAGTGTCACACCTAATTACCCTCCTGGAGTAGTGAGCCCATTAACAACCCAAGCTGGAACCAGACTAGCATGCTAATTACAGAGTTGCCTGCTAGGATATTAATTAGGGGTGACACTTTCAGGGCAAGTCCTGTTTTTCCTCCTCAGATCCCATTTGAGACATAGTTTGAATGCAAGCAAAATACAGATTGGAATGAGAAAGGAATAGTAACAGTAAAAGATAGAGTGGAGGAAATAGGGAAACAGCCAAGACTATGAAGAAAAATCAAGAGGACTACCAATCTCTTCAAAACCAATCAATCAATAAGCATTTTTAGGAGCCTACTTTGTGCCAGGCACTGTGCTAAGTGTACTGAGTATAGTTAACACAGGAAAAATAACTTAGTAATTTGTATTTAAGGGAGACAAGAATAGCTTCAAACATCAAAACTCAGAAAGGCTAAAGATCAGGCATTAATCACCCACTTTTAGCATCCTTCTGCCACAGGACCTTTAACCAGAACAGTTCACAAATGATAAGGTCTGCCCTCAAAAGAAGAAATGAATAGCTGGTTCTCATATTCCTACTTCCTAGATGGTGTAGTGGGTAGAGCACTGAACCTGAAGTCAGGAATCCCTGAGTTTAAATCCTGCCTAAGAAATGTACTCACTCTGTGACCCTGAGCAAGTCGTTTAACCTGTCTCAGCTTCCTCAGCTGGTTCTAATAATGTGGATAATAACAGCTCTCACCTCACAAGGTTATTGTGAGAATCAAGTGAGGTATTTGTGAAGCATTTAGCAGAGTATCTGGCACATAGTAGGCACTTTCACAATGTTTGTTCCCTTCCCCCTCTCTCTCATCTGTAAAATGAGACAGTGGGATTCATTGCTTCTTGGTGAGTGAGTTACTTACCATTTTCCTAGCACACCTCACTGGCTCTTGCCTTCCAGCTCTGGGCTGATCATAGCCTGGGATGGGCTCTTGCCCCAACAGGAAGATTATAGATCTCCTAACTGAAGGAGTTGCTTCTGTCTTAAAGGTCTCCTTTTTTTGCTCATGAAGAGAAACAGAGAATATAAATGACACGGTCATATGGCTAATGAGAATCAGATCAGGGATTCAAACCTGAGCTTCCTCACTCCAGGCTCAGGGTTCCTCCCATTATTATACAATGCTTCTCCTCCTGTGTGCCTACTGTCCTGCTAGGGGCTGAGAGTGATATAAGAATACATACAATGCAGTTCCTATCTGCAAGAGTTTACGATCTAGCAGGGAAAATAAGACAAAGAAGGCAGTGTGGCAAAATGGAAAGTGTGCTAGTTCTGGCATGAGTGAGGAGATCAGGATCGCAGTGCCTCCTCTGACATTTACTTTGTGTGAGACTTTGGATGAGTTACATAACATCTCTGCCTCACTTTCCTCATCTGTAAAATTAGGGGATTGATTAAAATAGCCTCTGAGGTTTCTTCCAGCTCTGGTTCCTGTGATATGAATATAGATCATTGAAATAACAAATGGAATATGGTAAGCATGCAAAGAATGACCAAACAGTCCTATAAGAGTCCAGAGACAGATTGTATTCAGGGGTATGATGATTATTAAATTTTCAATGTGAGTGTTTATACCATAGAAATCAGCAAATGCTATAAAATGGGACTTGATTTACTGTTTTGTTGATTGTGTAGTCATAAGAAAGTGATGGAGAAAATATTAAGAGTGCAGATTAAATAAATTAAATATTAAATTATTAAATAAACTACAATATATCCTGATATATTTGTTTTCTTCTGGAGAGATAGTTGTTAAACATTTGCCAGCATACGCCTGATTGCATACCATCGTGGCAATTTATCAAGGATGATTAACGCTGTTCCACCAAACTTGGAGAGAAATTTCAAGAGTCTTGTGGTACAGCTGTAGATCCCAACCATGTTAGTTATCAGTTACGGGTCCTTCTCCTGTGATGCAGGTCTTCTGGTATTCACAGCAGAATGCAGCCCCATCTGGGCGAGTGACCACAACTCTCACAGCGATGCAGCTCTCAGGACTATAAAGTCTAGTGAGATGTCCTGCCTGAGGTGAGCTGTCGGTCCGGTCATATCCTGTATCACAAGGTTACATTGCCCGGCTATTCTCACAGGAAATACACATATGTGTCATCCTCCTTCACCTAAGGCCATATGGTCTTCCTTATTTGGAGTCAGCGGGTACAACATGACCAGAGCCTTTGTTTTCTTTACTCAAGGTCTGCATACTGCTGTTCCTGCCTTGCTTCCTTTTTCTCATGTTGGCCAGTTTAGTAATTGCTTGGTTTTTTAGCTCTGTGGAAGCACCTCCCAAGACAGACTCATGTAACTGAGGCTTCTCTGTGGCTCAAGTAGGTCATGTGGGCCTATTAATGAATGGAAAAGTTCTTCCCATTAAGCAAAAATACATTAACATTAACAATACACCAACCCCACCACCCCCAGGATGACTGAATTAACTATCCGCTCCTCCCTGGTTTTGCCTCTAATCCCAAGATGGTTCCTCTTGTTAATGTGCTTATATTAGGTTTGGTACTTCATGGAACAGAGATACAGCCACCCCCACTTCAACAGAATTACAGGTTTCATTGAATAATATATAAATCACAGGACTAAAGTACTGAACTCGGAGTCTGGAAAACCTGCATTTGAATCCCACTTCTGAGATTTACTAGTTGTCTGTCACATTTCATCATATGCAAAATGAAATGACTGGACTCAGTGACATCTCATGTCCCCTTTGGTTTGAAATCTGTTGTCCTCTGTGATTTCCAAGATGAGGAAAATGAGATCTGTGTTTGTAGTACCTCCCTCAAGAGGGAAAGATCATCAGATCATAGATATAGAATTGGAAGGACTTAGGGGTAGATAGCCTAGAAAAGATATCTATGGCTATCCTCAAATATCTGAAGGATTGTCATGTGGAAGTGGAATAATTTTACTTGTCCCTAGAAGGCAGAATGAATACCCATAGGGGTATATTATAGGGGAAATAATTTCATCTCAGAACAAGGACAAGTAAAACTGTCCAAAAGATAGCACGAGATGGTTTAAAGAATAATAAATCAGCAGCACAGCTAGGTGGTGTGGTAGACAGAGCAGTGACTCTGGAATCAAGAGGACCTGAGTTCAAATATGGCCTCAGACACTTACTAGGTATATGACCTTGGGCAAGTCACTTAACCTTGATTGCTTCCCACAAAAAGGAAAAATGAAGAATGACAAATTCCCCATTACTGAAAGTTTTCAGGTGCAAAACTTGTTAGGAATATTGCAGATAATGATTGTAATTAGAACTAGATTGCCCCTTAGGTCTCTTTTAAATATATATTTCTATAGTTCCCTATTCACTCAAAGTACACAAAAAAAACACCAGTGTAAATGTTTCACTCTCATGGGTCATGATCTTTGACCCAAAGGAAATCTCTCTGCAAACATAACTGCTCCTAGGAAGTCAGTTCTATCCAGACCAGAACCTGGCCATCAGACAGCCAATACATTTTAGGGGCTAAACATTTTTATATGAAAATTAACAAAGAAATCTGGATATTTCTAAATATCCATCATATAACAGAGGGTTTTGGAATCAGAATATCCATGAACACAACTGTCTCTATTTGTGTGCACTGCCTTCTATCATAAAGGGATCTGATCTCAAAACATTGCAACCATTACACATGTAATGGAGCTGAGGGATAGTGGAAAGATGGAAAAGAAACAATTTGGGGGTAGTGGATAGAGAACCGTCCTCAGAGTCAGAAAATAAATTCCAATCCTGCCTTTGACACATATTGGCTGTGTGACTCTGGGCAAGTCACTTAACCTCTACTAGCCTGTTTCCTCATCCACAAAATGAGGATGATAATAGCACCTACCTCCCAGGGATGGTGGGAAGATCCACTGAAGTAATGATTATAAAGCACTTAATGCATGGCCTGGCTGATATTAAGTGCTATTTAAATGTTTGTTAATATTATTAGCTATTACACTGATTAGTCACAGATATGTTTATATATATATATGTATGTGTATGCATATAACACACACACGTACACACATACACACAGGCACATACATATATGGGTGTATACTGTATGTATGTGTGTATGTATGTATGTATGTATGTATTCCCCCACTTGCATGTTAAAACAATTTTTAACATTTTCTTTAAGTTTTGAATTCTAAACTCTATCCCTTCTTCACCACTCCCTGAGACAGTAAGCACTCATATACAGGTCATACACATGCAGTCATGTAAAATATTTCTATACTAGTCAGTTTTTACAAGAAGACTCGAATAAGAGAAAAAGAATGAAAGAAAGTTAAAAAGAGCCTGCTTCAGTCGGTATTCAAACAATATCAGTTCTTTCTCTGGAGGCAGATAGCAGGCTTCATCATTAGTCCTTGGATCACTGTATTGCTGAGAATAGCTAAGTCATTCACAGTCCTTTATCAAACAATATTGCTGTTACTGTGTCCAATGTTCTCCTGGTTCTGCTCACTTCACTATGAATCAGTTCATGTCTTTCCAGGTTTTTCTGAAATCATCCTGCTGGCCATTTCTTATAGTACAATAATAGTCTATCACATCATATACAGCTTGTTTGGTCATTCCCCAATGGATAGGCATCCCTCCAGTTTCCAATTCTTAGCCAATACAAAAAGAGCTGCTACAAATATTTTTGTATAAATAGGTCCTTTCCTCTTTTTTTGGATGTCTTTGGAATATAAACCTAGCAATGGTATTGCTGGAAAAAAGGGTAGGCACAGTTTTATAGCCCTTTATATATGCATAGTTCCAGGTAGCATGAGTGTCCCAGTTTTACCACATCCCCTCTAATGTCCATAATTTTCCTTTTTTGTCATATTATTCATTACAGGTAAGTTTTTAAAAGAAGAAGAAAGAAAAAGAAAAGAACATGGAGCTGGACATTATAAACCACGGGTCTAAGGGCTGCCAATTCTGCCCACTAACACTTGTGTACTTTTAGCTAATCCTATATGTTCTAATCATATGAGATTAATGCTATTATGATCCCCATTTTACAGATGAGAAAACTGAGGCTATTAGAACTCAAGTCTTCTTGCACAAAGTCCAGCTGCTCTCTGCTCTCCCATCTGACTCCAACAAAAACAGATTAATACAAATATAAGTACCTATCTGAACGTGGGTTTTACCTACAATAATTCCTTACAATGTAGTAAAATGGCATTTGTACACTCGATGTTTTCTGTATGCCTATAGGTTCTCGGTTACAGTGCCCTACCCAGCCTAGTCAGTCTCTCCCTACCATCAAAACTTACCTGCACCATTCCCTTAAAGTTTTAGAAGTGATGACTTGGCCACCAGCTAATTAATGCTAATGAGTTGGTACCATGTTAAACCATGACAGCAGCCTGGAATCTACTTCTGATCAGTATCTGACTGTTCAGAATCACACAAGGATCCCTGGGATGCTTTTCCCATTATCCTCACTGAAAACTGTCTTAAACAGGTATTCCCTTCATTCTTAAAGATCAAAGTCTCAGAATTAGCATGATCAGCATCCATATTACCACTGGATACAAAAGATTGACATCATTCACTGGACTTCAGGGCCATGATTCATCTGCCTTGTTTCACCCCTCAACTCCCCTCCCCTAACACTTTTCCATTGATAAATTCTTCCTGAAACCTCTTTTTTGAACAATGGTCCAGACCATCCATCTTTAATTCTCTGGACTTCCCCACTATACCTTAGTGCATATTCCTCCCTCTTTTCAGTTCCCCTTAAAAAACTAAAAAGTGCTGTTTTCTTCATTAAACTAAGTTATTACTTTCTTCAGTAAGCTACTTGAGGACAGGGACTCTTTTTCTTTTTCCTTGTATTTTTATTTCCATCATTTAGCCCAGTGTCTGGCATACAATAAGTGCTTTCTGACTGGCTGACATAAGCAATCATGCCCTAAATGTTACCCAGTGGTTGGATACAACATAATAACCATGTTGTATTATGAGTCACACAAGCCATCTGATTGACTAATAAATACTAATAATTATAATTTCTTTATCATTTTAAATTATTACACTATTTCAAATTGGATTATTGAATTTGTTCTTGGTTGATACTTTTTCCCCTTTAGTTTTCATCTATATAGCGATCTAAAGTGAGTTTACACCCCCCCTCAGCTTTTCCCCAAATATTTTACCTTCCACTCATGTATTCAAGCCAATAATTTTGATTTGTGATTCCACCTGCTTTGTATTTACATCTCATGCAAGCTTCCACTTTACCCTCATCTAACAGGTCAGATTTATTTTACCTCTAGGTACTATTTTCTATCTTGTTCTTATCTTTACTTCTCTATACAGTACTATTCAGGCATAACTATTTCCCAAGAGGTACATGCAGGGGATGTCCAGGAGCTGTTCACACCCAAAGTTCTTTGCAAGAGCAAGAAGGCAGGGTTAGAATCAAAACATGCAGGTTTAAAAGCACTTAGCCATGTTCACCTTGTTGAACATGACAAATTGTGCATGAGCTCTCTTTGCTCAAGCTCAGACCCCACTGGACATTAACATCTTTGAACTCTAGCCTGACCTCCCGTCTGCCTGAAGATCTTGTTGAAGCTTCATTGCCAGTCCTTGAAACACACCTCGAGCCCCTCTGGCTGTTTGCTTTGCATTTTGTGCTCAATATGTTGAGAAGGCTAAAATGTTATGTCCAACAAAGTCTGAGTTTGAGCAAAGATAGTTTATGTAGTACTATAATGGTCATAATTATTACTCCAAGAATCCAGCTTTTGCTTCTGGCATAATAGAAGCTGCAATGTCACTTCTGTCAACTTTTCCACACAGCAGAATGTGGTGACACTGGCCTCACATGGGGCAAGACCTCATTCTACACATGGAGGATTATTGGTTGCCTGCCATGCCCCGGGGCTCACTCTGGTATTTGCATCTACCTGTGCTTTTAGAACTGACTTGCTTCTGGCATGACTTTGTTTCCCATTAACCCAGGAACAATTCTAAGATGCCCTTTTGATTAGTCCATAAGCCATCCTAGACCTGCCACTAGCTAGTTATATGAAAATGAATTCATCTGGGCTCTGAGTGCACACTGGTGGCAAATGACTCTGGGTTCAGACAGCCCCTTTCCCCTGCTCCAGAGTATTCTATGGGTGTGAGAGTGGAGAGCTCTCCTGGCTTTTTGCCTTTGAATGCTTTTAGAAAGTAGCATGATATATTAGAAGAGCACTGGCTCTGCAGGCAGAAGACCTAGGATTAAAGCCTCCTTTTTATGAATGCCACCAGTGCACCCTGAGTGGACTGGGTGTTCAGGGAGGACTAGCGCCTCTGGTGTGAGGGCTTGCCAGGCCCTTTTCAGGACTGCTCATCCACCTTGGGTGTCCACCTTCGCCCAATTCTCACCAGTGGCTCCAAGAAGCTGTAGTTTGTGCAGTGGCCACACCCTGGTATAAACCATCTTTGCAGACAGACTAAACCAGGTTGAGGGTAACCAATGAGCCTCAGACCTCTCAGTGAGTTAGGGGGATATCTTCCCCAAGTACATGAAGACTTTCAGTAGCAGAACAGGCAAATAAGAGCAATTTGTTCCAACACTTACAACGGTGACTGAAGCAGGGACTGTGGAATGCTTAGACCTTGGTCAGACATCGAAGATGCCAAGGTCATGCACTGCATCCCAGGCCATCACCAATCATGTTGACTTTTGTTCTGTCCCAGACTTTGATGACTCAGGAAGAAAGAGTCGACTGATGATTTTGTGCAATTCTGCCTCACTTAAATCCAATTTACACTCAAGTCAAGACATCATCCTCTTCAAAAATAAAAAACAAAAAATAGCAGTATGACCTTAGGCAAGTCATTTGAACCTCTCTGAGCCTCTATTTCTTCATCTATAAGTTGAAGGGATATTACTAGATGACCTCAACTCCCTTCCAGTTCAATGGTCTTGTGTGCAATTTAGCCTTTCTGAGCTGTAGATTTCTTCATTTACATTATTTATACCTTACTCCTTTCTACATAGTCTGCTATCTAGTGACCCTAGCCTTCCTGGTATTCCTTGCCCATAACCCTCCATCTCCCAACTCCAGACATTTTTACAGGCTATCCCAACTTCATGGGATCCTCTCCCTCCTCATTTCCATCTCTTTGCTTACCTGAATTCCTTCAGATCCCACCTAAAATTCTGCCTTCTGCAAGAAACCTTTCCAGAGCCCCTCAATGCTCAAACTTCCCTCTGCTGGAGGGGCAGAGCCAAGATGGTGGCACAGAAGCAGCAAAGCACCGCAGCTCCCACACAAACACGCTAAAAACTCATAAAATGGGACTCTAAAACAGATTTTCAAGCTCCAAAACTCTCCAAAAGACAGAAAACACATCTGTTGCTACAGGCAGTACAACAGGTAGGGCTCTTCCCAGCAGTCTGGGAGCCGGCGAAACCCTGGCCAGGCCCCCTCCAGGCCCTGGGGCAGTCAGGTGGAGTCCAGTCTATAGGAGAGCAAATCGGCTGCACTGGAGGCACAGTTACCACATTTATCAGGCCAGAAGAAAAAAAGGCTAAGAGAAAGATCAGTGGATTTTGTTAAATTTGAGGAAGAGCGGATCCAGCCAAACTGCTCCCAGGGCAAGGAAGCAGTGGGAGGCGGCTGTGGTAGCAGGAACAGCTGAGAGCAGCAGCGGCCTCCACTGGGCTGCT
>CM053596.1:252445868-252455021 GCA_028646575.1 Pseudocheirus occidentalis
ATCTAATCAATATATCTCCATCTTCTCGTCAAAAACTTTGCTAAAATCTAGGTAATTTACATCCAAAACATGTCCCTTTATTGCTACTTTAGCAATCCTTTCAAAAATCAAAATGATGTTAGTGAGGCATGATCTGCTCTTGAAGAAGCCATGCTGGCTCTTTGCAATCCCTGTGTGCCTATAGACATTCACCAAACATCTCTTTAATGATTCATTCTAGAATTTCCTCAGTAGTCAACGTCAAACTCACTAGCCTGTAGTTTGCACATTCTTTTCTCTTCCCTTTTTGGGAAACCAGGACATTTGTTCTTCTTCAAGCTTATGGCACTTCCCCCATTTTCCATGATCTTTCAAATGTCCCTGAAAAGAGCTCAGGAACTTTATCTGCCATTTCCTTCAGGAACTAAGGATGTCATTTATCTGGAACAAGTGTCTAGGATTCATCAAGGGCAACTGGGTGCCTGCTTACTATATCCTTCTTAACTTAAATATCAAATTCCTAGAAGGCATTTTTCTCCCAGTTATTTCTAGAATAAGAGTCATTCTTCTTTGCAGAGAAAATGGAAATGAAATAAAAATTGAGCAACTCAGGATTCTTTAGTTAGTGGTCACTTTCCCATATTCCCCAAACAAAGGCCCCATCCCCTCTCTGATTCTCCTTTTTCTTCCAGAATAGCAAAAAATGTTTTTGTCAACTCCAGTCTCCTTCCTCAGCCTCAATTCATTCTGAGCTTTCATTTTCTTGATATTATATTTATAGAAGTGCAGCCCATATAGGCATCCTCTGCTACCTGGCCTTACTTATATCTCCTGTACATTTCTTTTTGAAAATCTATGTTATTTGAATTTTCCTGCACAACTACATTACTCTTTGAAGACAAATTCCATTTTTCCTCCTCATTGGAATGGCCTCCCTTTATATTTTCAGAATTTCTTTTTTTAGCATTTTCCATCATAACTAGTAACTTCAATCTGTATTCTCTCAAATACCAGGGAAGATGGCCTGGCGTTGAGCTAGAATAGAGGTCAGGTTGGACATGTGGATTCAAATGGAACGATTGACTCTTCAGGGGCCTGACTAAACTCCTCCTCAAAACCAGTTCCTTTCCTTTATCTCAAAATAAAGGCCAATGATGCACATACAGCATTCAGGCCCCCAACCATAAAGTCCTGAGGCTCCTCAAGAGGACTTCAAGTCTGAGGCTCTTTTCCTGGCTAGAATCCTAGAAACATTGAGTTCGCAGAAAGAGAATGGAAAGGAGGGAGAACAGAAGAATAGCAGAGTTTTTGTGAAGTCTTTCCTGACCATTTCTCTAGTGATTTTGTTAATTACTAACTGTTAATTCAGTCCTAACCAGACACTGCCACTTAGGTGGTGGGATATACATTGAATTGTTTGATGAAAGAGCAGGCTTGCTGTTGGTTCCACCTTTACTTTGGTACTCTAGTTCTCTAGGAACTAGGTTCCTGTCTTGTTCCCCCATAATTAGTTTAATTAAAAAGGAAGACCATGGTCTTCCTTAATGGTAACTGAATTTCCTGCCTCTGAATTCCAGTCTCCCTATGACTGGTTGTTAGTACCTAATGCCAAATATCATCAGTATTAATCACTGTCCACACGGACTCCAGTAGAAGCCTACTACTTAACCTCCATGATCACTTGTCCTGCCTCTGTTTAGAGAGACATTCAAGATTATGGACCCCATTTGGACCAGTTGTTGATACTCACATCCTCCCTATGCTCCCCTGTACTCCTATGGACTGACTCCTCAGTTCCCAACTTACCTTAAAACTTATCAGATCAACTTACAAATTATCATTAGTGGCAGACCTCTGCACAAACCATCCCTAATCAATACTAGCAGCTTCCATTTACATACAATAAATATTTATTAAATACTTACTATTTGCCAGACATTGTGCTAGGAACTAAGAATGTAAAGGAAGACAAAAACACAGTTTCTGCCCTCAAGGAATTCACATTTTAATAAGGGAGATAACATGCAAATGACTGCGTACATAAAGATAAATATAGTTTCAATGGAAGCCACCAACTATTTAATGCTATTATTCCCATTCTATATTGAGGAAACAGCCCCAGATAAGCACCATGGTCAAACAGCTAGTGAAGTATCAGAGCTATCATCTGCCTGTGAGGCCAGTGCTTTTTTCACTACACTGATGAGCTTCCCTTAGAACAGCCAACACATGGGGGGAGGGGGGGATGGCGTTTCTCACATTCAGATCCTTGACCAATGCGCAAGCCTGTGGGACTTCCTGTACATCATGGCCTGGCCAAGGCTGTAAGAATCCCATTTCTGTCCAATTCAGGCCTGTCCATTGAACTTCTAAGTAATTATTACCTGTATAACCCATCTGGAATTTTAACAACAATATTGGATAGTGTTTATCTTGTTTATTATCTATAAATTCCTCAAGGGCAGCAGCTATGTCTTGGGCTTCTCTGTCTCCCAGGGTATTCAACATATTATTACTCATTTAGAGGTATATGGGCCATGCAGGGAGGACTAGCATCTCTGGCGTGAGGGCTTGCCAAGACCATTGCAGGGCTGCTCATCCATCTTTGGTGTCTGCCTTCAGCCCATTCTTACCTGTGGCTCCAAAAAGCTATCATATGTACAGCGGCCACACCCAGCAAACCATCTCAGCAGACGGGCTAAACCAAGTAGAGAGTAATGGACAGGCCTCAGACCTGTCCATCCAGAGGTAGAGGGGTGTCTACCCAAGCATGTGAAGAACAATTTGTCTCAGTGGTCATCACAATGGTTGAAGTAGATGCAGCAGAGTGCTTAGCTCTTGGTATATCAGCTCCATGGTAGTTACTTTTTCCTAATTACTTCTGGATAAAGGTCTTTCTTCTTTGCAAAGAAAACAGAAATGAAATGCACAGCATTCCAGGCCATCACCAGTCTTAGCTTTTGTCCTATGACTGGACCTTGATGACTCAGGAAGAGAGAGTGAGGCTGATGATTCTGCACAACTCTGTCTCAATTAAATCCCATTCACACATAAGTCAAGACATCACCCATATCCCAAATGAATGATGTCATTGGTCCTTTTTGAAAATGAAGCACAAACAACATTGTACACTTATGTAGGCATTAAATATATATATTAAATTGTTCAACTTTCAGAAACATCTCTATTGCATGGATGAAAAAAATCTGGTGGCGATTAAGTCACAGTACTAAACTTCTTGTAACTCTTTGTAGAATCCAACTAATTACACTAAAAATCACAATTAAAAGATCTACTTTTTATACAGAAATGTAGCTGATACAATTCTAAATGTTTGCAGCAGGTGGCACCCTAGAGCTACTGAAGAGACAAGACGTGCTTTAAATCTTTTTGGAAAGAGAATCAGCATGTAATCTAACATGCAATTGGTCAGATACACCCAGATATTAACCTAGATAACACAACTTATTAGCAACTGGATTTTAAAAATATTTACTGGTATCTTTTGTTTTAATATCAGCTTCATTTTAAAAGATGTCCTTTTTCCAAAACCACCTCTCCCCAAAGAACCATCTTTTGAAATAGAGAGGTGTATATGTATGTGTGTGTGAGAGAGAGAGACAGAGACAGAAACAGAGAGAAACAGAGAGAGAATCAGTTCAGCAAAACTAGCCAACATACTGATTGAATGTGACAGTACATGTAATATCACATACCCATAGTCCTCCACTTTTGCAAAGAAGAGAAGAAAGTTCATGGACTATTTTCTTCAGGTCCAGACCTGAACATTATAAATATAAAACATTCAGTTTCATTTTTAGTCATTTTGTATATTTTTGCTGGTTCAGTTTACATCACTTTGTATCAGTTCACACAATTCTTCCCATGGTTCTCTTCACTCTTCATATTCATCATTTCTTACAGCGTAGTAATTATTCCATTACATTCATATTCCACAACTTGTCTAGCCATTCTCCAATCAATGGAAATCTATTTTGTCTGCGGTTTTTTGCTACTATAAAAAGTGCCACTATAAATATTTTGGTCTGTACTTTCTTCCAGTCTTTAATCTCCCTCAAGTGTATGCCAGTAGGGAAATCTCTGTGTCAAAGGGTATGGACATTTTGGTCACTTCCTTAACGTAAGTCCAAGCTGCTCACAAGTTCATAGCTCCACCAATAGAGCATTACAATATCTGTCTTTCCCATTACCCCTTCAACATGGACTATCCCCATATTTTGTCATCTTTGCCAGTTTGCTGGGCCTGAAGTGAAATAGTTGTTTTCATCTGAATATCTCTCATGATTCATGATTTGAAGCTATCTTTTTTATGGTTGTTTGTAGCTTGTGATTCTTCCTTTGAAAACTTTGTTCATATCTTTTGACCACTTATTCACTGAGGAATGGTTCTTGATCTTATACACAGGGTGTTCCAAAAATCTCAGTGCAGCTTTAAGCTACTGGATTTTAAAGCTGCAATAAGACTTTTATTCATTCCAGATCATAATCATTCTCAATTTTCCATCAGCAGCTCTGCTTGGTTTCCACTCCATGGAAAATCATACTTCCTCTGTGATAAGCTGATGATCTGAAATTTCATCACTATGCTGATTAACTCAGTTTTTGAGACACAGTCCCTTCTCTCTCTTAGCTGCTTTTCCCCTCTGGTTGGAGGGTTGCAGTATGGAGTGGTGAGATCCCACCAAAGACTTGTTTTATGGAGGGCTCAGAACTTTGCACGTAACTCCCCGTTTCCTGTGAGCAGTTCTACTTGGTTTCCACTCTTTGAAACATCACGCCTCTCCCCCAGGCTGGCTACCCTCTGCAGGGGGGGCCCTCTTCCTCAAACCCTCTCCCCCTTTTCAGCTCCTTTGTTAATATTGTCTTCTCCAAATTTGTCTTGATTGCAAATTCCTTGAAAATAGGAATTGTCTTTCTTTTTCTTATTTATATGTCTAGTGTCTGGCACAGTGTCTGGCACATAGTAGGTTCTTAACAGATGTTGATTGAGTTGACTTGAACTGAACTTCAGGGAGGGTTGTTTTGATGATCTATGGGCTCAGGTGTGAGTTCTTTGGATTGAGCACAATATAGTAAGATGAAAAAAATTGTTCTCTATATAATTATTAACCTGTACAGCTGAAGTAGTTCTTGACTTTAGATCTTGCTGGCTCTTAGGCCAAATCTCTATGCACTATGCCATGAATGGATGGATGGATGGATGGATGGATGGATGGATGAAAATGAAGAATTTTTATTTACATTATGTAAAGCACTATGCTAAGTGCTGGAGATACAAATAAAAAAATGGCAGTCTCTGCTCTCAAGGAGTTCACCTTTGAATACTGGAGACAATACATAGTGGTATACACTGAGTGCTCTTTAGCCATGCAAAACAAACTGCTATGCAAGGTTAATGGGAAGAGAGGGGAAGTATTCATTACTGGGAATGAGGAACACAGGAAAGCTGAGGAACCTATTGTTTGGGGCTCGCCTTAGGACTTTCACTATTTATTTATTTTATTAAGAGACTAACAACTTAGTCTTAAGCATCAATAAAACTAATCAAACTCCCCTAGTCAATATTTACATTTAAATTCATTTAAAACATCATGGCAAGGGGTGGCTAGGTGGCACAGTGAATAGAGTACCGGCCCTGGAGTCAGGAGTACCTGAGTTCAAATCCGGCCTCAGACACTTAACACAAAAAACTAGCTGTGTGACCTTGGGCAAGTCACTTAACCCCAACTGCCCTCCAAAAAGCAAAAAAAAAAAAAACCATCATGGCAGCTTTTCAGTGACTCCATTTAAGTCCCCTTCAGCACAATTTGTCTATTCCTTTTATTCATTTTCCCCCTTATAAGGTATGTACCCCATTCTTCTGATTGTGGCTTTTGCACTTCATATTATTTTCAAAAAATTCTAAATATTTTATATTCCTCATATTTGCTTATCTTAATTGCATTGTGATATTCCATTATATTAATGTATATGTAAGTAGGGGAAGTAATAGATCAACTCATTCACTGACTCCCATCCACCCTTACACTTCATGTCAGAGCCTACAGTGCATACATAATTCAACCATTACTACTCTGGGGATTTAGGTTTTTCCAGTTTGGGCTGGTTATTGTTTAAGTGCACATAATTTTGCTGTGAACAGTTGTTTAATTGCTTATCTATTGCTTTTAAAAATACATTCAGTATGCATGTGCATGTGCACACACACACACACACACGTGCACACACATGCACACATACCCCTAATAATTAGAGCTGTTCAGAGATAGAATGGGTTTTCTCAAAAGATAGTTCTTCCCCCTTAGCAGAATGAAGTGAAACTTTTTAAACATTCATACCTCTTAACTAAATAATTCCATTGTTGGACACACATTGGTGGATACACATACATACATAGGTGAGCATGGTATACGTATGTAGCATGCAAGAGGTATGAGATATATGTATATCTATATATGTAGGTATGATATAGAGTATGGTATATGTGATACATGGTATATATAGTATATTATATAAATATGCATAGCTGTATATGTGTGTATGAAATATCCCAATACTGGAATGATTTGAACATGAGCTGTGATTATTTTTAAACTTTCACTTCATTCTGCCAGGGAGGAAGAACTCACTATCTCTTGAGGACTCCCATTCCAGCTTTGGACAGCTCTAATTATTAGGAAGTTTTCACAACATCAAGAACAAATGGATCTCTTTGCAAGTTCCACCCGTTGCTTCCGGTTTTCCCCCAGAGGTAAACAATAAAGCAGATCACAAATCAAATGACAACGTTTCAAATACTCAAAGACAGATATCCTGGACCTTCTGGGTCTTTTCATAAAACTTTGAAATACATGTCAGTTATGGTTGTTAGCATTATTATTGTTGTTGCCCTGATCTATCAATTATACTGTCATTCCTGGGGCAAAATTCTTCTATGTCTTAGGATAATTAGAGGAAATTCAGGTCTCCTTGGAAGGAAGTTCATATACCCAAGAATATTTAGAAGAAGAACTTGTCCTTTAGATGTCCCCTACCAATGGTAAGTCAGTCTTTCTCAAAGGCTTTAGTGGATTAGATCCAGAACAAGTAGTCTTGGGTGTTCAGGGGGATCTGCTTCAAGTCAGGTCTCAACTTCAATGACCGCCATTGGACTTAGGGGACTTCAGGCTAAGAAGACTGGACTCCAAGTCTACTGCTGGACTTGGAGTCAGGAAGATCTAAGCTCATATCCTACCTGAAACACTAGTTTTGTAATCCTAAGCAAGTTTGGACCTGTTTCCCTCCTTCCCTCCCCACTCCACACTAGAGAAGACCACCATTATAGATAGATAGATAGATAGATAGATAGATAGATAGATAGATAGATAGATAGATGGGCAGATGGATGGATGGATGGATGGATGGATGGATGGATGGATAGATAGATAGATAGATAGACAGATAGACAGATAGAGAAAATTATAGATATATACACATACACACACATATATACATTGATATTATATATACACAGTATGAATATGCCTACATATATATGTATGTACACACATTTATTAGGTATTTACATGCATGTGTATAAAATCATACCATGCATATTTTTATTTATTGGTTCTTTCTCCAGAAGTGGATAGCATCTTCCCGCATAGGTCCTTTGTAGATGACTTGAATATTTGTAATATTCAGAATAGCTTAGTCATTGACTGTTATTCTTCAAACAAGATTTCTGTTACGGTATATAATGTTCTCTTGGTTCTACTCATGTCACTTTTCATTATTTCATGCAAGTGTTTCTATGTTTTTTCTAAAATCCACCTGTCCATCGTTTCTTATGTTTCTAGAATATTTTCTATTCATCATCAATTTTGAAAAGGACATATATCTTTGCTATTCTGGATCCTATACTCTCCTAAGAGTGACTAGAGGCCAAACAAATCCAATCAACAACTTCCTAAAGTCCTGCTACTTTCTTATTTATCTCACAAAATCATAAAATTCTAAATTCAGAAGCATCCTTTGAAATCATACTCCAACCCAGTGTATGATGTATCAACTCCTTGTATGATTTTAATCTCCCTCAGTCTCAGTTTCTCTATCTGTAAAATAATTCAGTTCTATTAGATGGTCTCTTGGGTTCCTTCTAGCTATATGGTCCTATGAACCATTTCATTTTACATATGAAAAAGCTAAAATCCAATAAAATATGGCAACTTCCCCAAGGATCCACAGTCAAAAGGAAATGTCTTTGGGAACATGCTTTCCAAAACACTCCTCCACTCCAAAATCTCTCCTGTCTCTCAATTACCTGCAGAATAAAGCCCAAATAAAAACGGCATTCAAAGACTTCACCATCTCAGCTCAATCTACCTTTCCCATTTTACCTGGGACAACTCTCACACACGGCTTAATTGAAGGGTAACTCACTCCAAAGGGCTTAAATGAGCAAAAGGGAGACCTTTCCACTAAGCTCCCAGTATCACGACCAAGTGACTCTCAAAAAGGCAGCTCCAGTCAACAGGCAGGGGGCCAGCTTGCAGAAGCAGCGAACACAAGCATCCTCTGGTAGCTATGACCTAAAGACGGTATCACGAGGTTTTCTCTAGGGGAACATCAGAGAACTAATCTGAAGAAACTAAAAAGAAAACTAAAATCCTGCTTAGAGATGTTTGAATTCTTTGAATATAGGACTGAAAAATATTTGTTATTCCATTTGTCAAAAACTGGTTACAAAGATGCAGGCTTTGTTAATAAAGAGCTTGATCTGGCTCAGAGAATCTCGGTCGGTCTTTTGAAGTCCTTTCACAAGCTACTTCTAAAGGAATCAAAGACGAGTCAGCTTCAGCGCCGCATAGGCGCCATCTCGTGGCCAGTTATCCACACTGCAGCCACAATACTAGGAAGGCAGAAGTACCAGGGATACAGGAGACCTGGGGGCAGAATAGCCCAGGTCTGTAATCAGCACCACCTCCATGCCACCCCATCCCCACCCTCCAACCCAAGCACACTAAGATCATTCCTACCTTTACTCACACCGCCTCCTTTGCCTACAATACTCTCCCTCCTTTTCTCTGCCTACTGAAGACAGTCTCCGAAAGCAGAGCTCAAGAAATCTAAATAACGACGATGAAGAAGATGATGATAACTACCATACATGTA
>CM053596.1:252455121-252467759 GCA_028646575.1 Pseudocheirus occidentalis
GATAGATGATAGACAGACAGATAGATAGACAGACAGACAGACAGACAGACAGATAGATAGATAGATAGATAGATAGATGATAGATGATAGACAGATGATAGATAGATGATAGACAGACAGATAGACAGACAGACAGATAGATGATAGATAGATAGATAGATAGATAGATAGATAGATAGATAGATAGATAATGTAGCTATACAGACAGATGGACAGACAGACGGACGGATAGATGGATGGACGGACAGATGGACAGATAGATGGATAGACAGACAGAGAGATAGCACTTTAAGGTTTGCAAATCAATTAACACATAGCTTCTCATTTGATTCTCACATCAGTACTGTAATTTTCTTCAAATTGACAAAGGAGTACCTGATTCATACACAAAACATTTAATAGCCCTTCTCAAATGCAGGTTTTATTAGGATCCTCATTTCACGGGTGAGGAAAGTGAGGCAAAGAGAGGTCAAGTGTCTTGCCAAGGTTCACACAGCTAAGTGTCAAAAATCTTAATTTAGTCAGGGATTAGGTGAATTTCAGTCTTCCCGACACTGCCATTCTATCCCCTATACCACCTACCTGACAACTAGACAGGACTTTTTGAAATTCAAGAACCCATCAAGACAAAAGCAAGTAGCAACATTTTCTATTCCAGTTCTCTCCAGCACAACTTAATGAATCCAGACTCAATATTTCACCATGAATATATGAAGTTCAGGAAACTTGTCCTCTGTCATTATTGAGCTGTGCAAGCTTGGGCAAATGGCAACCTCTCAGGGCCATATATATATATGCATATATACTTCTCAGAACCAGAAGGCATCACAGCTCTCCTGAATCAGTGCCTAATCAACTTTGTACCAAAAGGTAGAGAAGCCTTCCCACAAGCAAACCTCTCCCTAAGCAAGCTCCTCCTTAGGCCAGTCCCTACCCCAATGGGGAAGGCCTATTAATGGATGGGGAAGATCTTATTATCCCATTAACATTACACCATGCCCTCATTCAATGTCACATCAGGGATATTCATCATTGGCTTAAATAGATGTTTCAGCCTCCTGGCCTAGTGAGTAAAGGAATTCATCTTATCGTAAGTGGGTGAGGTCTACCTTGGGGCTGTCTCCAGTTTTTTCTGCAAGAATACCCCGGGCTTATCCTCCAAGTGTCTCTCACTTTTAAACTTTTCCTCACATTTTCCTGAAAAGAAGAAAAGGTTGTCAAACATGGGGGATGAATGGAAGAATAAAAAAGAAAAAAAACACTCTGGAGTTGGAATTAGAGGATCTTGGTTTGAATCTTGGCTCTGTCACGTGCTACCTCTATGATCTTGGGCAAGTCATTTAATCTCTGAGCCTTCTGCATCTGTAAAAGGAAGTTATACTATATGACCTCTAAGCACCCTCTCCCTCCCCATCCTCAACACTCTAAATCAATAATCCTACAATTCTATGGACCAGCTTCCAGACTGTTCCCCAAGTCCTCCTTTTTCTGCATCAATATAATGTCCCTTCACTCAAGCTAATAAAGAGCAGAAAAGTCCTAGAGAGTTGCCTGAGGCACATAAAGGTTAAGTGACTTAGCCAAGGTCATGGAACTAATAAATATAACAAGTTGAACCTGAATATAGGTTAGGCCTTCCTGATTCCAAGCCAGGTACACTAAGATGCTTCCACTCAGATGCCACTGGTGGCCCTTAGAAAAAACTGAATTAGTATTATGAAGTTTAACCCTTCTTTGGCACAAGGAGCTGGGGTGCAGAGGCCTAGATTTGGCATCAGAGAACCTAGAGTGAAATTCAGCTACTTACTATCTGTGAGGCCTCTGGCAAGGTATTTTACCTCTCTAAGACTCAGTTTCCTTCCCCTAAAAATGATAGTTTTAAATCAGATGTTCTCAGAGTTCATTAGAGATCTAGGTGTATAACTCTCTGATTGTTGACCAGAGAACAAGGCCAAGTCCTTCCTCATTCCTCCAAACAAAATATTCCCAGTGAACCATTTATCTCTTTGCTTGGTGCATTAATATTTTTTCCTAGTATAAGACTAAACTGACAAATTAGTTCATTTTTTCAGTCAGGATGAGGGATTTTTCTTTTTCAGTCATGTAGAATAAAGTAATTAGAGCTGCAGCAATGTGAAAGAGTTCCCCTCTCTCATGTTCTATCAACTGAGAAGAAACTCTCTTTACTTCCTGATCATTCTTCATCCTGAAATTTAACATATCCCCCCTGAGTGTGAGGACGAAAACAAAGTGTTAGTAATAACACATCCTAAATATCTTAAGATGCCTTGTACCAACCTAAAACTTCATTGCTTCTCAGGGCTTTGTGAGCTGGCATTCTAACCACAAGAAATCTTTCCCTGAATAAATAATATTTTAAAAAGAAAGAAAAGTGAAGGATATAAAAGAAAAAAAGCTGCAGAAGTACTATTAAAGCTGTTCTTTTTTGGTGGAAGTGCCATCACAAATCCATGCATTGTTAATGAAGAATTCTCCTCTCTTAGCCTCCAGAGTTATGTGCAGACTGACTTACTCATTACAGTTGTCAGGGGCAAAATTTCTTACAATGAGGACTTTCAGACCCAATCACTTCAGAAGTTCTCTGAAAAAGAAGCCTTGTGAGAAAACCAAGCTCCCAAACCACCCCACCCCCAAACCCCAGGCTTCCAAAAATAAATCTGATTCCTGTAAAGTGGTGGGGTGAGGGGGTGGAAGCAATATTGACCCAGGCTTTTCAGATCTCCCTCTGAATTTCAAAACCTTAAGTGGGATTTTAATTCTTTTCCTTATTGCGGAAGCATGAGCATCAGGGCAACCTACCTGGTCACATTGATTAAGTTATTCAGCTTATTAAGAAGTTTGTCCATCCATCAACAAGCATTTATTAAACTCTTACTACCTGCCAAACAGTGACCTGGGGACTCAAGATCCAAAAAGACAATGCCTGTCCTCAATGAACTTACACTCTAATAGGGGAAGACAGCACATAAAAGGGTATGGAAAAGCTCATGGGGGAAACCATGGGATGGATAGGGAGGAAAGAAATGTGTCCCCCATGGGGGTATGGTGGAGAAATCCAGAGAGTCAGAAGAAGAGTTGGGAGAAGGATGCAGGGTAGCATTCCTCAGAAGCAAGATTCTGTGAGCAACTCACTACCAGGAGAAGGTAGCCTCAAGATGGAGGGATTTTCCAGAGCAAGAAGTCACATAGAGGGAGGAACTTCCAAGGCACTATTTATGTACTATCTAGGACATAATTGCTATAGTCAGTGCTGTCCTTGGATGGGAGCTGGGATGGGACTGAGAAGGAAAATACAGCCTCTGATCCTTACTATCTATGTGACCTTCAGAAAAGTCACTTAACCACCCTGAAGCTCAGGTTCATCACCTGTAATAAGAAGCGAGAACAGACGAGATGATTTCTGAAGTCCCTAAAGGATTCAGATGTATGATGCCATGACATTGGCAAAGTAGAGGTAAAAGACTTGGATAAGGGGGTAGGGACCAGAACAGAAATGGCCTGTTCCAGGGATTATAAAGAGAGAAAGGAAGAGAAAAGTGATTCTCTTAAAGGTAAAAGTTAAAGGTGGACTTGCAGCAACAGAAACACAAGCGCTCTCAAAAAGCTAGGACCTACCAAAGGTGGTACTAAAAATTAAAATCCAGCTCTGAGGGAGTCTCAAAGGTATGTTGCATTAGAAAGGAAATGCTCTGAATGTGCATAGATGCTTTAGAATGTTTCTGAAAATATTTATGAAGTATTACTTATTAAGTTATAGACTTTGCTATTACAAAGTTACAGTTTGGCTAGGGTGCAGTATTCATATAGGAGAGTGGTGAGAAATAAGATAAGAAATGTAATTTAGGACCAGAATTTTAAAAACCTTGAAGGCCAGGCTGGTGATTGAGGCCCACAACCATCACCACAAAATACCTAGGCAAACAGTTGGGGGACTGGAGAGGCTGGGAACAAGGCAAGGAGAGAGACCTCTCATGAGTAGGATACTCCAGGCCCACTGCTACTACTGGTGAAAGAGTTCAACTACTGTCAGCTACTGAACCCTGGGCCAAAGCTCAGATCACCCTGCCCTAGTTACCCCTCTTGTGTCTGGACTTTATTCTTTAGGTGCTGGAAAGTCATTAAATGTTTCTGAGCAGGAACATGATGAAATGAAAATAACATTTCAGGAAGATTTATCTGGGGTTAGCAAAGCCAACAACCCTATGAGACTAATAAATCTAGAGATTATTACAGATGATTCAAAGGGCCCAAAATAAATCAAACAGTACGGCTACTTCCTACACTCCCTCTCCCCCTGCCCCTGAAAAAAAAATATTTCCAAAAAGTTAAATCAGATTAAAATGAAAATGTATGAAAAGAGAAGGTAAGTCACAAAAGGATAATATACATCTTGCCTTGGTGAAGGCATGTATATAAAGTTTATCGTATGTTTATGGATGATACAGGCTTACACTAAAACTACCCTTACATCCTTGTTCCCAATCCCTCTTTCTAGGCTCCAGGCTGCCAAAGTTTGCTTAGGCCTCAATTGTCAATTTGATCACAGCCCTTCAGAGCAAAGACCTGCTGAGTGCACCAATCTAGAAGCACCAGCATTATAGGTTCTGAACTTCTAGTTCTTGTGGAAAAAAAAACAGGCTCTGGATCGCCCATGATGGTCCAGAGAACAGAGGGAGTGGGACAGCACTCCACCAAGCCTGAGGGAAAAAGCACAGCATCCAGTTGGGGTCAATTCTGATCACCCGAGAGTCAGCTGGGGCAGAAACTGAGACTGGGGAACCATGTATTTCCCACCATCAGGGGAGGTTCAAATACTTTGAGATCCAGTCCCTAAGTAAACCACAAGAAGAGGGGAATGAGTCAGGAAATGACTGATAAGGAAAAAAAGGGGGAGCAGAAAAGAAAGTACCGAAGATTTTAGGAAGAACTCTCAGAGTCCTTGAATGTAAACAGATAAATCAACAGAAAAATACCCAGTAACAACAAAAGAAAATACGGCCTCCAGATCTAGTAAATGAGTTCAGACATCTAATGTCTGAATTATTATGCAAAATAAAGGAAAATGAGCCAGTATTTGAGGTAAAAGACGATCCTAAGGAATCTGAAGAGAATGTAGAGCCACAACATATTGTTTCTGAATGATTTAAAAGAGAAGCAAGAATCATGAGAACAGAATGTATGTCCTGTACAGCAAAAATAATGAACAAAATTTAAAAAAACTTGAGGCTGCTATGGCAAGCCTCAATAAAGTAAAAAGAATAGACCAGGAATGCAAATATACAGAAGTGAAGAACAATCTAGAAGAAGAGAGGCAATAAACAATGGCATTAAAAGAAAATATTCCCTGTTTAAGCCTACTGACCTCCAAGAGAAGATGCACAAAAACAACCAAAGGATCACAGGTCTCCCAGAAGAACATGACAGAACAAAAAGCCTCAACACCATCATAAAGAAACTAATAGAAGAGAATTGACCAGAACTTGAAACACAGAAAATGAAATTCCAATTGAAAGAACTCACAGATTGTCTCCAAAAAGAAAAATAAAAACCAAGGCTGAAAACTCCAAGACACATAGGAGTTCAATTTAACAATTTTAAGTTCTGCAAGGCATCAGGAGAACGACCTACAAATATAAGGGAAAGGACACTGGAAGAACAGAAAACTATTCTGCACCCATTAGAAAAATAAGGGAATGGAATAACGGGTTTTGAACAGCAGTGGAGTTCAGGATGCAGTCTAGATTAGCATAGTCTGTAAAAAGTCTATAGTATTAATTATATGCAACAAAAGATAATAAAGAAGAGCTTAAAACAATTTTAGAAAGAAAACCAGAAACGAAGAGATTACTTGCTTCTCAAACACTCCAAACAACAGAAATGTGGGGGGAGTGACTGCATGTAGCAAGACAGGACAGAAAGGGCCACAGGGTGACAAGAGAGACCAGTTAGAAACTTCTTTCTAAATGCACACAAGAAGAGTGAAAGCAGAAATATAGTAGAGATAACAGTGGGAAGGAGACAGGGATATTACACACAGAACCTGGATACCCTGCCTTCAGGTGAACCAATGCTTTTCTTTTTTGGTGGGACTACAGTACAGAGGGATGGTCAATGAAGGGAGATGAAGACCTTACCCTGGAGGCCTGGGGGAATTATCACTTGAAAAGTCACCCTATCCTAGGAGGTGGAGAGTTGGAACCTCTAGGGGCAACTGGCACCTGGAGAAGTGGGAGAGCATGGACACAAGGAGACATCTAGGAAAATGTAGAAAGAAAAAAAGATCAACAAGAAAGGGTGTAGCTCAGTGGTGGGCTGCATAATCATGGATTTGGGAGGGGGGAAGGGGAAAGGTCCCTACCGTTGAGCCAGTGTCCTCTCTGACACCTGCAGTAATTGGGATTGTCCTAGAAGCAAAGTAACAGAAAAGAGGAACTGATGGTGCAAACTCTAGGAAGTAGCAGAAAGTGTCCAGAGGACACTAAGAATGGACCCCTTAGAAGCTTTAATTGCATGAAGAATACAGAGAAAAGAAATCATGTAATTTTAGGAATCATGGATCAGAGACTGAGAATCTAGTGTAAATAGGAAGAGAAGATGGATAATGAAGAGTGAGAAAAATCCTTTCTGGAAAAAGGGCACAAAAAGTGAAATTTGAAAACTAAGGAACAGGATTAGCTGAAGGGGAAATATACCAGACAAGAAGAGGAAAGCAGGACTGAGGTGAAGAGAGCCAGTGGGACCAGGGCACCTAAGAAAGAAAAAATAAGGTAACTGAAGGAACACAATACAGTGTTTACAGCCGAAGAGGGAACTTGAAAATGTAAAGCTTTTGCACAGACAACATGAATACAAAAAAAAAAGGACATGTTCAAACAGGAAAAAAAAGTTATCAAATTTCTCTGATGTTTGGTATCCAAGATACAAAAACAATTAATAAAATCAATAGCCACTCCCCCAATAGACAGTCAAAGGATATAAACAAACATTCTCAAAGAGCTGCAAAGGATTCACAGCCACACTAAAAAAAATGCTCCACATCACTAATAATAGGAGAAATGAACATCAAAACAACCGTGAGGAAACAGACATACTAATACATTGTTAGTGGAGCTGCAAAACAGTCCAACCATTTTGAAAAGCAATTTGGAAATATGTAAAGTTACTAAAATGTCCATACCCAGTGGGTCAGAGACTCCATTACTGGTCTTGTAACATGAAAAAAAGGCTCTATGTACTCCAAACTTCACTTTTTGTGACAATTAAGAATTGGAAATAAAGCACATGCCCAGCAGTTGGAAAACGGGAGAAAATCGGCACATGAATATGATGAAATATCGCTGTGCTCTAAGAAATGGGAAAATATGCTGAGTGAAATAGCCAAGTCAAGAAACAATGTGTGCAGTAAGTATAACAATGTAACTAGAAAGAACACCACCACCCACCATCAAAAGGAAATGCAACAAAAGTATAAAGATTAAATGGGGCTCAAATGAAACAATATGGGAAGATACCTCCAACATACCCCTTTGTGGAAGAGGGTTATAAATTGCACAGGTGTCACAGATTGCTCATATTGTTAAACTTTTTCAATGTATCAATCAGCTGTGCTTTTTCTTTTTCTTTTTCTTTCCCTCCCCTCCCCCAAAAAAGCTATTATTTGTCACAGAGGAAAGAGAAGGGGGAAGGACTCACAGAATACTATAGTGATACATGAAACAGAAAATATCAATAAAAAAACTTTTTTTAAGAAATGATGAGAGGGATAGTTTAAGAGAAACCTGAGAAGATTTACATAAACTGATGCAGAATGATATGAAGAGAATCAGAAGTTAACTAAAAACTTTGAAAGAATTAGGAACTGATTAGTATAGTGACCAATCGTTACACTTCTAGAGAACTAATAATGAAATATGATATCTACCTCCTGGTAGAGAGAGGAAGGATTCAAAGTACAAATTGGACATACTCAAAATACAAATCTGTTTTTCTCAACTATTTATGTTTATAACAGGGGTTTTGTTTGTCTTTCATTTTCAATTGGGGATGTGGGGGTAAAATAAGGAAGGAAATTGGATTTTTGTGATTGAAAAAAGTAATTAAAATATTTTAACAACTATTTCAATGTCTAAAAATGACTATTTGGGTCTTATATAACATTACTTAACAAAACTTACATCAGTCACTGACCAGAAATGTAGTACTTACAAAGCCAGAAAATTAGAACATTTACTTCCATTTATCACATTTTAGGACCAATTGGAGCTGTCATGCTACAAATGGCCCACCAGTGGTTGGAGAGTCAGTACAAAATCACAAACATAGTAAGTCATTGATTCAGTTCAATATATTAATTCACTTACAATGTCAAAGGCCCTGTGCCAGATGTTGAAAATAAGAAGACAAAAATTAAACAGGTCTTGTGTATATTGGCCTCATATCCTCTCAAATGGTATATATGACACAGGGGATACAACATGTACACTGATGAGTACAATACAAAGGGAGGGAAAATAAGGCAAGGAAGAGCTTGAAGTGTTCTGTGGAGAATTTGAGGAGGGAGGTATCCTAACAACTGGGGGTATCAAGGACTGGCAGGAAAGGATTTAGAATTTTATAGTTGGAAGGATTATAGGCTCGTTGATCTAGGGCTGAAGGGCCAGTAGCCATCATCTACAAACCCCTTAATTTTATACATGAGGAAATCAAGCCCCAGAAAGACTTGCCACAAGTTACTGAGCTGGTCTGTAGCATGGCTGGAACTAAAACCAAAGCCTCCTGACTCCCCAAGCGCTATTTTTGCCCATGTGTTCCTTCTGGCACCAGGCTGCCTCTTTCAGAGACAGAACCCTCTAAATAAATGTATGACTAACGGTGCAATGGTAGAGCACAAGAACAGTGGGTGTGAGATGAACCCACAAGCCTAGAAAAGAGCAGAGACTATAATTTGTCCAGTGATGGGAACCATAATGTACTTGGGCAGTTGAATATTTGGACCTAAGCATATTACTTTACATTTATCCCAACTGAATTTCATTTTTTGAAAATATTTTTGGGCAGGTAAGTGGCACAGTGGATAAAGCACTGGCCCTGGAGTCAGGAGGACCTGAGTTCAAATCTAGTCTTAGACAGTTGATACTTACTAGCTGTGTGACTTTGGGCAAGTCAGTTAACCCCAACTGCCTTGCCTTCCACCTCCAAAAAAAAGAAAGAAAATATTTTGGAGGAGAAAGAGAATAAACAAAGAATAACTATTAGGAAACCTAACATCCTTCAACTTTGTCACAATGAATCTGAGGTGATCGTGAGATAACAAATCTTTATTTCGGCAATTAAAATCTGATGGTAACAAAGATAAATGTTGTTTTTTTTAATATGATAGAAACATAGAAAAAATAAATACGATCATAGTCTGACAGTCATTCTACAAACATTCATTAAACACCAGGCCCTGTGCTAAGGGGATGCAAAGTAAGGCCTAGAGTTAGGAAAACAAACTATACTTTCTCTTTAATAGTCTTTAGCCCCTAAAATGCTGCTGTGCATGTATCCTGCACTCAATAGACTTTGTTTCATGAAAGAATTTAGTCTTAATACTTAGTTACAGTTGAGATACTGAGTGTACAAAACTGAAAACATGACCCAAAGTAAATTAGGGTTAACAATAATCTGATAAATTTGAGCAGTGAAGGTGGAAAGCTCCAAAAATTCAAAGTGAACTACTTCCCTTTAACATTCTATTTTGATAGTTTAGACTACTCCCTTCTCCCAAGTCATTACTATTCACTTAGAGATAACATGGGATAGTATGAATAAATGAATGAATGAAAAAGCCTCGATTAAGCACTGTGTGCCAAGGAGAGACACTCTCTGCTTTCAAGGCACTCACGTTTTAGGTTGGGGAGATAACACTGCAAAGTGGATGGAAGAGCCTGGTGGTCTTAAGAAAGCATGGAAAGGCCCAGGGGTCTTTACTGTCATTGGTATATTATATGACTGTGACTGAAGGTCTAAGAGGTATAACAGCAGAGCAGATAGTAAGGCCTTTTCTCCCTCCTTGCTGGACACTGACTCTGACACCCTGTCCCTGAAATGGCAGGAAGGCAGGGGCTAAGGGGAAGGACAGCCTCTCAAACTCTTTCCCACAGTTTCTGATGGATATAGAAAAAGGATTGGTTTGAGGAATTGGCCAGATATAATTTTTACCAATGTAGTGAAGAGCAGGCAAGTGAATTCACTTTTCATAAGCCACAAATTCGTTATTTGTAAAATGGGGTTCGCAATAATGACACTACCTGCCTCACAGTGCAGTGTCACAAGGAAAGGAAATGAACATTTATACAGCGCCTCTGATGAACCAGGCACTGTACTGAGCTCTTTTCACAAATATTACCTCATTTGCAAGCATATTGTCAACTTTAAAATGCCAGGAAAATTATTTAAATATTTCATTTATATAGTATATATAGAGAAATATAGACACACACACATATAGTTACATATAAATGAAATGTTTATTATTAGCTCAATGCCTAAGGACGCAACAGCCACATAGTATTTATTGACAGACTGAAGCTCACCTTGCTCCTTTGAAAAAGAAATTATATTCACTATACCATAGCTCTCTCATCTGCAAAATGAGAGAAATCATACCTACTTCACAGGAGAGTTGTGAGGAATAGCTATAAACAGCCACACTGTTGGATTTACAAGACGCCTTCTTCCTCTGAAGGTTGTATTTATCTTCTCAGCCTTCTTGTGAAATAGGAAGAGGCGGCTATTTAGTTCACTTAACACAAGCTAAGTGATTTGCCCAACGTGATGCTATCAGAAAGCCCTACATCTCCCATCTCCCATCTCCAGAGTCTCTCTACCCGCCACCCAGGAGTGACTACTTATAAAAGCATCTGTAGGCCTTGTCAGCTGTGACTTCCAAAGAACCAATGTTTTAGATGCATGTGACCCATTCCTGGCAATGGTGCTGGACAGCAGTTGCTGAACAAGGTATACGATTTCCAACATGCCCTAAGTGCTAAATTAATTTTGCTTCACTATCCTTAGTTGTTACAAGGGACAATTATATTGTGGAGGGCGAGGTGGTGGTGAGGTCACTGGGAAATTCGAGAGACATTAAAAAAAAATCAAAAATAGTATGAGGCAGCTGGGTGGCACAATGGAGAGTCAGGAACCCAGGAATCCACCCTGAGTTCAAATCCAGTTTGAGATACTTTCGGCTGTGTGACAGTGGGCAAGTCACTTAACCTCTGTTTTGTCATCTGTAAAACGGGGATAATAATTGCACCCTACCTTCCAAGGTTGTTGTAAGGATAAACAGAACTACAATTGTAAAAGTGCCTGGGTCACAGCAAGCACTTGATAGATAACTATTATTATTATTACAATGTAAAGAGAGCTGGATTTGGCATCAGAGGAACCATTCAAATTCCATTTCGGTCCCATAGTACCTGTAATTAAGCCACAATCATGCTGAACCTCTGCTCCTCATGCATCAAATGAGGGAGTGGGATTAAATCTGCTCTAAGGCCCCCTTTAGCTCTAAGTGTGTGATGTGTACAATGAGATCTCGTGAAAAGAACATCCATAAAACACCTTTTTGAAAGAAAAAACAACATGCTTCATAAATAGTTAATGTAGCATTCGCTTTGGGAACACCATCTGTACTACACAGCACATCCAAGGGCTGTGGTCTGTATTGCTTAGTATTACACGGGGGGCCACACCTTGAGATGCCCCACCTAACTCCTGGATGAGCTGCCATCCAGTAATCCAGCCTGACATTGCTGGGCTTTCACGAGTGGCTGGGCTCTCTTTCTCACTGCAACATTCAGTGTTATTTTGACCAAACTGATTTTGTTTAATTCAACAAATATTTATTGGGAGCCTACTATTTTCAAGGCACTTGGCTAGCTGATGTGTGGGCTGGTTTCTAGGTATTTGCAATCCAATAAGGGCCTGTGTGTACTTGAATTCCATGACTGATATGGGCACTAAGTACAACAGGAGGGCAGATCCACAAAAAGTCACTTCTAGCCATGTTTATCACGGAAGGCACCATAAAATTAAGCCTTTAATGATAGCTAGGTGACCCATGGGAAAGTAGTTGGTTGAGTGGATAGAGTGCTGTGCCTGGAGTTAGGAGGACCTATGTTCCAATTTGGCCTCAGACACTTAGTAGCTGTGTGACCTTGAGAAAGTCACTCAACCCTGTTTGCCTCAGTGTCCTCATCTGTAAATGAGCTGCAGGAGATAGCAAACCACTCAATATCTATCAAGAAAACCTCTGAGACACAACTGAAAATGATAAACAACAAACATAAAGATGGTCTGAGGAGAGGGAGGTAGAGGATAAATGATTCTCAGGCAAACAGCCCCCATCCATGTGCCCATTATAATTCTGCACATTGAATTATACACTCTTCCATCTCTGTGCTTTTCCATTGATTTCTCTCTCCTGAGAATGTTCTCCCTCCTCCCCTTTGCCTCTCAGCATCCCTGGCTTCCTTCAAGATAGCTCAGACATTACCTGCTGCATGAGGCTTTGCCTGGTCCACTCAGCTGACCCTTCTGAGGTCACACACCTCTCTCTCTCTCTCTCTCTC
>CM053596.1:252468259-252491658 GCA_028646575.1 Pseudocheirus occidentalis
ATAAGTTTCTTAACAGTGAAGATTACTTTTTAAAAGTAATAACAATACCATTATTAGGTCTGTATCCCAAATAGATTATAAAAATGGGAAAAGGAACCACATGCACAAAAACATTGATAGAAGCTTTTTCATGGTGGCAAAGAATTGGAAATTGAAGGGATGCCCATCAACTGGGGAATGGCTGAACAAGCTGTGGGTATGATTGTGATGTGATACTATTGTGTTATAAGAAATAATGAGCAGGATGCTCTCAGAAAAACCTGGATCGACTTTTATGAACTGATGCAAAGTGAAATGAACAGAACTTTGACACTAATACTGTATGATGATTCACTGTGAATAACATAGCAATTCTCAATTATACAACGATCCAAGACAATTCCGAAGGACTTATGAAAGGTGCTGTCCATCTCCAGAGAAAGAGCTAGCCTGAAAGCAGATCCAAAGACACTTTTTCTTTACCTTTTTTCCCTTGGGGTTTTGCTTTTGTTTCTTTCACTGCATGACTTACATGGAAAAGTGTTTTGCATGACTGCATATACATAACCTATGTCAAATTGCTTGCCTTCTCAATGGGGGAAAAAGAAAGGAGGGTGAGAATTTGAAACTCAAAATTTGAAAAAAAAAGTATGTTAAAACTGTTTTTTACATGTAATTTGGGAAAAAATAAAACAATTAAAATTTTTAAAGTTTTTAAAGTAATGACACTTGTTGTATATGAATAAACTTTTATTGAATTTTAGACAATTAGAAAGAATAAAGAAATACAAGAGAAGATTCTCTCTACAGAATGACCGATACAGCTTCCTGAACAACAGCTGACAGTGCCTCCTTTACAATGTCAGAATTTTCCATTTACTTTATAAAAGTATAGACATTCATTTCTTTTATTTAGATTTTTACAAAGCCAAGAGCAGTCAAATGGAATAATAAGTAGTATGCAAAAGCAAATCCAAATCCAAATCCATATTGATACTGGAATATCTGAGAGGATGACATTTGGAGTCTGGCCTTCTTAAAAATTATCCTGGTCAAGGGAGGAATTTTTTTCTTCTTTTTGTGCAAGGAAGGCACAACATTCACATCAAATCATGGCCTCGGAGGCCATCTCCAAAGATGATTATGCTTATCAAAAAGGTTGTTGTGGTAGGAAGGCTGGAAAAGGGTAGTGGAAAGGGAGGGGAAGAGACATCCTGGAAGAATTTGCTTTAAAATGAATTATGGGTCCAGTATTCTGGATCAGCTACATAGTAAGTAATCATATCCCAGAAGCAGCTGCTTGTGCTTTTAGCAATCTGGTTTGATTAAGGCTCTACAGTTACCAAACACATTACCTGTGGGCAGATCTACACAGCACAAAATGATGTGGAAAGTTGGCAAATTCCCCAGTGAATCTGGACTGTGTAGAGACCCAAGCTGGTTCATTCTGGAGAAAAGGAATACTTTTACAGTGGCATGAGAAACCTTTGGGTAAACCCCTGTGCAAAATGGCAACCCTGAGCTGTCACAGAGATTGGGCAGGTCTTACTTACTGTGGGCAGGAGCAAAACACAACCTGGGAAAACGTCACAATGATCCCATCTTCCCATTTGTCTCTGCCTTTTCTCTTTGCCAAAAAATATATATTTTTCTTTAAAAAACAAATTAACTCTACCCTCCCCTTCCAACTGTCTAGTAACATGTATCTGTCAAATGAGAATTAAGTTATCTGCCTCAATGCAAGAGGTATTGTGTGCTGCTCTCCCAGTGAGATAACAAAGGATACCCACAGACAGCCCTATCAGAGAAAGTGCCCTATAATGCTACAGCCCCAGAAGGTTGCCTTCCCTGAATCACATGAACCACAAAATAAAACAGAAAACAGCTCTTGGGGGATAAAAAATGTTACCTAACTCACTAAGCATAAACATTGATTCTCAAACCTCTCCTTCTTACTAAGCCTCACACCCTCCTATCCAAAAATAGTGCTCTTTCCAAAATATTTCCTTCCCTGGGGGATAATGAAATCGCAAACAGCTGTGGCAGCCATGGGTATAAAACCGATCCTAGAAAGAAAAAGCAGTCATCAATCTGAACCTACTAGAGAAATGGTCTAAATCTGAGATGGTTCAAGAGAAAAGATAAATAAATAAACAGGAAGGGAAATCTTGATGGAGCACCTTCTTCTCTCTTTGCTTCTCACTAAGTGTCGTTCTCTGTGTGTGCTTTTGTCACCGAGACTCCTGTGTCGTGGGGGTGTCGATATGAATCCTTTTTGCTCCACCCCCTTCCCATAGGGATGGATGAAATATCGCTTCTCTAAAGGAACCTTTCTTCCAAAGGGGTTTTCATTATCCAAACACCACCTGACACTTTAGTCTTTTTTTAAAAAAGAAAAAAAAAAGGTAAGTTAAGCACAGATTAGGGAATAAGCCCATCTGGACTGGAACTGGGGTTTTACCTGCCCCCCTTTACTTCTTCCCTGGGCTTGGCACATCTATGAGATTCAACTTTGTAATAAGAACCCAATGAATTCCACAGGGTAGAATGAATCATCATGCTGGAGGGTCTCCATCCCATTTTTTTTCTTTTCTTTTCTTTCTTTGCAAATCTCAGGATGGAGTGATATCCAGCTCTTCCCACTGCATTTTTTAAAAACTGATGTGAGGATGAGGAAAAGAGTCTCCTTTCCAGCATTCTACCCCTTCTCTAGTGAAATCTTCTTGTCCTGAACTATCTCAGCTCTATACTAGTGAACCTGCTCTACTCTGGGCTGGCACCATGACGGGCACTGCACCAATTCGCTCTAGCGTGGTTTGGCTCACGGCATAGGAGTGTGTGTGCTGTGACCGAGGTTTCCGGCTGATGGAGCCATTGCTCCTGGATGTGACCTGTGGTGATGGCGCTTTGTTGGCAGTCACGACCAGAGTTTTCACTGAAGGGGGGACCAGATGGCTTCCGTTGGCATAGATGGATGGTATATTGGCACCACCTGAGTGGAGAGAGAAGGACTGATGCAAGTCTCCCAGGTGGCCATAAGACTCCATGGTATGATGAACTTTGGGGTTGTTGTTCCAGTAGCGACTATTGTAAGTATTAGAAGAGGTCAGTGTGTTGTTCTCTGAAGATGAGACCTCAGCATGGAAAGCTTTGGCAGATGAAGTACATTTTGGTGGAAGGTCATCTTCCCTGGAAAGAAACAATTATATGATTTAGGATTTATTCAAGATTTACTTTCTGTCATTACCCAAAGGTTCAGCTTACCCATGCCAAGGTAAAAATCATCTGTTTAACACAAATCCTCTTGTTCCAGCCTCTATGGGTTCAGAAGGACATTGATAATGCTAGGAGTGTCCACAGGAGTGTAAGTAGGATGGTAAAGGGCCTTGAGTCTGTGTCACATGAGGACTAGTTGAAGAAACTGAGTGTGATTGGCCTAGAGAAACAAAAGCTCAGAAAGGATACACAGATTAAGCATTTATTAAATGCTTTTCCATCCACTCATTCATGATAGACATCTTCAAGTACTTGCAGTATTAAATGATAACTATTACTTGAAGGACTGTCATGTGGGAAAAGGTTTAGATTTATTCCTCCCAGCCCCAGAGGGAAGAATAAAGAGCAATGAGTAAAATTTACAAAGTGATAAAGTTAGGCTTGATGTCAGGAAAAACCTCCTAACCATTAGGGCTTTCCCAAAGTGGAATGGTCTGACTGAGAGGTGGTGCATTCTCCCTCCTTGGACGTTTTCAACCACTCATCATTTATGTTACATTGACGACTTCTTTCATACAGGGTTGCGACTAGCTGGTTGCCACAAGCCCTTCAAACTCTCAAATTCTGCAATTCTGGTTCAGTCTTCCATGACATTTTAGACTCATAACAGAATTCTAGACAGAGTCTGAAGATCTGAGTCCTACAAAGAGATCAAAGAAAGAAGAAAAGGGCCCATATGTACAAAAATATAGCAGCTCTTTGTGTGGGGTGAAAGAACTGGAAACTGAGCGGATGCTCAGTGGGGAATGGCTGAACAAGTTATGGTATATGAATGTGATAGGATGCTATTGGGCTATAAGTTATAATAAAGGGGATGGTTTCAGAAAGATCTGGGAAGACCTGTATGAACTGATGCAAAATGAAGTGAGCAGAACCAGGAGAATAATTTATCAATATCAACAGCATTACAAAGATGATCGACTTGAAAGACTTAGGAACTCTAATCAACACAATGGCCAGCCACAGTGCCAGAGGAAATATGAAATCGGCTACTTCTCTCCTGAAAGAGGTGCAGGACCTCAGACTGAAAACTGACCAAAGCAATTTCTGCATTGGAGTAGTCTGCCTGGGAGGTGATGGATTCTCCCTCCTTGGAGATTTTCTTAAACCACTCAGTATTTGTTACAGTGGGGATTTCTTTCATGTAGGAGTTAAACCTAGGTGGCTGTCACAGATCAAAGAATTAATGACCAATGCAAAAAAGTGGTTTTGTTTGACTATATGAGTATAACAGAGGTTTTGTTTTTCTCACTTTCTTAATTGAAGGGAAGTGGGAAGGGGAAAGAAGGTAGGGAGGAGAGAAAGCTAATCTTCGTTTAAAAAAATAATTTAAAAAGAACACCTGGGCTTCAGTCTCAGCCTTAATACTTACTCATGCCCTCTTTCTTCCAGTTCTAAGGTGGCCTACATTCCATTTCCCACCTTGGTACTTCTTCATAAACTAATGTCCCTATACCTGGAATGCACTTCTCACCAGTGCACCAGTGCCTTTTAGAATACTTGGTTTTCTTCAAGATTTATTAACTTACATGACACTTCCTTTGGGAAGCTTTTCCCACTATCCCCTAGTTACTGTCTCCTTCCTCACTTAGTCATGTTTCACTCTGTTTATGTGCTCTAATGCCCAGCAGAATATAAGTTCCTGAAGGGTAGAGGTTGGTTTGGTTTTGTTTTCTTTTGTCTTTGTCTCCCCAGAATCTAGCACAGTACCCTGAACATAGTAGGTACTTAATAAATACTAGTTATATTGGGTTGGATTGGACTGACAGGGATTTAAAGAAATCACCTAAACAATACTGTAACTTGGGATCACAGACCTGGAGCTGGAAGACCCTAGAGATCTGTAGAAGTCCAGAACGATCTTTACTGAACAGGTACAAACATGATCACGTGGAAAAAAGTCAGCCTAATGCTGAAACAGCTATTTTGGGGAAAGCAAGGAGGGTGTCCATAGAATTTTCAGACAAAGGAACATGGGAGACAGACTGCTCCAAGGAGGGAAGGCGTGTCTTAAGGATGTAAAGTGAGGCACAAGGAGATTGAGAGTTCCAGGATCAGGGGCACTGAGTTCTTGCGGCACTGAGATAAGCACCATGACACAGACAGTCCAAGGCTTGAGAACAGACAACAGGAAAAGCAGGATGTTCAGAAAGTCATTTTACAGGTGTAGTGAAGCGACTTGCCTAAGGTCACACAAGTAGTAGGACAGTAAGTCTCTCAAGCCCAAAGCCCAGTATTCCAAACTCGCCATCACCAGTACCAACACAAGTCTGGGTAAATTATTTCGTCTCTCTCTAAGCCCAGTTTTCTCATTTGGGGATGGACTAGATGATCTGGTTTAAACCCATAATCCTCTTCTCCCCTATACAAGAGGGATATGAACCTCCAGAGTTGTCCAGGATATTTCCCAACATCTCCATTATTTCAATTTACCTTGTATAAGAATAGAAGAAGGGAATCTGCTGGACATCCCCCATTCCAGGAGCACCAGTTAAGAAGTGATTAACTTATTCTCTGGCCACGGCCAAAGGAACAATCCAAGGGGACCTGCTGGTGGTTAATTAGGTCAGGTAGGGTATGAGGAAATGATGCTTTCCCTCAGGACTTATCAAGGTAAAGACCTCCGGATTAGAAGTCACAGGACTCAGGCTTCAATTCTGACCATTCTTCCTACTATCTGTGTGATCTTGGGCAAGTTATTAATGTCTCTGTGCTTGACTTTCCTCATGTTTATAAGGAGGAGTTGTGCTAGATAAGAGCTAAGATCCCTTCCATATTTGAATCTCTGATCCTCTGTGTCATACAAGGAAGTAACCAGAACTGAGAACAACAAGAACAGCTGGTAGGTAAACGTCTACAAAGCATTTTACATGTCACCACCATGCTGCCAACTAAATAGGTCCACAGCTCTCCCAGAACAATGACCTAAGTGTAGGGTCCACTCGAGGAGCGCTGAAGAGACAATCAAATCATTTCAATTTGCCAATAATAATGATTATAATACCTTCCATTTTACAGATGGAAATTACTTCCATACCCATACTCTAATTTGCTATTTATTATTCAGCTAAATTTCATAAATATTCATGCGGTGGCAACTCTGTGCAAAGGACAGGGCAAGGCACTGGGGATTCAGAGATAAACATGGATGGACCCTGCTCTCAAGAAGCACGCATTCAGCTGGGGCATAAACTGTGCCAAAACATAAATATATTCAAAACAATCTGAGGCAGGAAAGAGCATTAACAGCCAGGGAGGTTCCATGAGATAATTAATACAAAAGCACTTTTGAAAGTAAAAAGTCCTTTTAAAAGGTAGTTGTTATGACAATGAAGATGATGATTTAAAAACACTATCTCCCAGAACCTCAGAGCAGACCTTGCTATTCCCATTCTACACAAGAGGGGCGCGGGGTTTAAACTCCAAAGTCACTGGTCCTAAGCTTTGTGGCTAATGAGAAATGGAGCCAGAACTGAGCCCAGGTTTCTCAGTCCAAAGTCCCGGGTGCTCTCAGCTCTGATTCATTAACAACTTTACATGTTTCCCTCAGCGTGTTCACATTCTTGACTTGTCTTTCTCTCCCAACAGGCTTGTGGCTTTGACTCGGCTTTGCAGGATCTAAGATAGTCCTTGAGTAATGTTCTGTCTAGGTCTTTCCTGGCTTCCCTGGTCACTGTGGCCTGGGCAGAGCTCAGATGTTGGGGAGGGGCCACTGCATTGCCATTAGGATAACAGCAAACATTTCTATAACAGAGCTTAACGGCTGGCAAAGCGTGGTATCTGCAGGCACTTTTACTGTCCACACTGTGAGGATGAGGAAACAGGATGAGGAGGAGTAAGGGCCGCTTACTTAGGGTTATACAACTAGCAAGCACCTGTGGCAGGATTCAGACTTGGGCCTTCCTGGCAGCTCAGCGGCACAACAGAGAGAGAACTGGACCTTGGAGTCCAAAAGACCCGAATTCAAATCTCGTCTCAGACACTTAATTGTGTCACGTCATTATACCACCCAAAGCCTCAGTTTCCTCGCTTGCAAAATGAAGATGATAACAGCACGCACCTCACAAGGCAACACTCACTCTTTACTCAGGCCCAGAGATGTTAATAAGCTGCCCAAAGTCACACAGGCAGAAAAAGGCTGACCAGAATTAAAGCCCAAGTCCGGCGACTTCTAAGCTAGATTCTTTCTATCCAGTCTCTGCCTAAAGACTTCCTGCAATGGAACATTCATCATTTACTGGCCCAGACCACTTCACTCTTTTCCAGTTCCAGGATTCTAAGTCCACCGATTCCTTCTGATTAAAACTGAAATAATTTAGCAGAGTGAATCTGCTAAGTTTGAGGCACTGAGTCTTTAAAACTGTGTGAAGTGAGGAGCTGGTTGATTTTGAAAAACATGGGAAGACTTGAATGAAATCATGGAAAGTGAATAAGCCAAGAGAACGTTGTATATAGTAATAGCAAAACTGTCTGGAAAAAACCATCTGTGAATAACCAAGTTATCCTGAATATTTAGTATTCAGAATAATGACAAAGGACCTATGAAGGAAGATGTTATCCACCTCCACAGAAAGAACTGATGAACAGGAATATGCATAGTATGGTTTACATATATGGATAAATCTGTTGTCAAATGGTAGACTTCTCTAGTGGGAGGGGGGAAGGGAGAGAAGGAAACAGTGTGGATCTTAACATGTGACAAAAATTAATATAATAAAATTAAAACAGAGTTGTGCGTGTGTTACAGTGAAATTCATCAATAAATTAGCAAACTGGACCTTTGGCGCTATTTCTGTTCTCACCCTAATGGTACAGTTGTTTAATAAATGATCACCACCCTCATTAAAGCCCCTCACTATATCAAAAGGGTACAGAAGTCTTAGGAACAAAAGAGCAAACACAAACAGAATTTCATGTTTTGCCAGGCTCCGTCTTTGAAGGGGCTAAATCAGAGGAACGATCATCAGTTAAATGCAAAACTGAAGAGAAAAAGGTCAACACAGGCCCCACTTGCTAAATGGACGATCACTGCTGGCCTTCAGCTTTAACATCTTCACAGGAGAAGTGAAATGCATAATTATATCTGAGTTATCCCAGTAACTCAAATACTCAAAACACTATTACCAAAGGAAAAAAATACGTGGCCTACACTGTCAAGATTTGTTAACTATAGCTTGACTTCAATTTACCTGTAAAATAAATGTGTTCCTGGAGAACCGTCTGCAAGTGAAGATCCGTTATTATAAAATAAGATTTTCTCCATTAATTTTCTACATAATGAGTTTCCAAAGGATAGGGAGAATAGGGAGGGAGAGGAATGACTCCAGAGTATAATAAGAATCACAGTTAAGAAAGCTAACATTCACTCTGAAAAAGATACTGTCATTATTGGGTCATAGTCTATATTGCATTTAATTGTTCCTCACAACCCCAGTAAGAAATTTTATTCAAACGGACAATTAATCCATTTGACCTCAACACATTCATTAAACACACAAGGTCTAAAATCTGACATCTGCTTCATCTCCATTTCCCTATGAGTTCTCAAGGATAATAATATGACATTTTTCTTTCTTTCACCATACTATGCCTGACTTAAAATCTGTAGAGCCTAGTATTCTGTCTCCAGTTGTATCATTGAGGAATAATTTATTGGACAGACGATATAAACCTCAAAAATGGAAGAATATATCCCCAAATCATATCTTGTTTCCCTTAACTTATGACTCTACTATCCACAAATCTGTACAGATCTTCCCTCAGCCCAATTATGTTTTCAAATCTAAACTACCTGATGGGGAAAATGAATATTAATCTCATCCCACCTGGGAAGACCATCACATGAAAGGTCTAGATGTTATTCTTCATCTCATACATAAATTTATTTCATCACATATGAAACTTTCTCTGAATAATGATTACTGTTCTCTCTAATGTCTCAATTGTGAAATGCACCATACTCCATGGCAAGCCATAACACCATGCCCCTAATAACTGCATCATGACCTCAAGAGCCTGGCCATGAGCTACCGTGTATAAATTCTTTTTCTTCCTACACAAACATCTCTGAAGCTGATGACACAACAATAATTCTAACAACTCTCAGTTATATTTGGCATTTTCAGGTCTATAAAGCTCCTCACAAATTGCCAAAGCATAACATCTTCTGGGCTCCTCTGCTGCTTAAATGTCCTCCTCCTGGCTACTCCCGCTAACTCCCTCGTTCACTCTCCTCAGCAGCTATTCTAAACCTTTTCTTCTTTTCCCAAGTCCCTAATTCTCAGGTAGGAAAAAGAACCCCACTTTCCTTACCCCCCCCAATCCGCTAACACTTAGAGCAAATGATTTAGCCTTCTACTGCACTGAGAATCCAGAGGTCCCTCAAAGGGACGCCCCGAGGTACCCTCCTCCAAAAGTCCCAGTATCACTACCAACTCTACTCATTGCCTCTGGACACATAGGTCTTCCTAAGTCTAATCTCTGTACCCCACAAGATCTTACTCTTTTTTATGTCATGGACCCCTTTAACTGGTGGCTAAAGGAGCTATGGCTCCCTTCTAAGAATAATAGTCTTACATATTTAAACTAAAAAACTGAGAATTGCAAGGGAAATCAACTATGCTAACACACAGCTACTGAAATGTTAAAAAAAAAAATTAAAGTTCAAGAGCCTTGGGTTAAGAATTTGTGCTCTACCCATACCTATGACCTCTTCCTTTTTATATCCTTCAGAAGCTCATTCCAGCAATTATCCTTTTTCTACCACTTACCTTCAATTTCTCTCTCTCACTGGCTCTTTCCCATCTCTCACAAATCCTTACAAAAGCCCTCCCTTGATGTTTCTACTCAACCTAGACATAGCTCTCTCTCCTTCTCTTCAAATACCAACTTTTTTTTAACACTGTATATATGATGTACATCTACCTTCTCAATACATACTTTCTTGATTGGCCTGGTTCCCCCTTCTCCCCCACCTCCATGCACTGAAAATGATCTCTCAAAGAGAGACTACCTGTCCATCAAACCAGTTCTTTGTTTTGTTTTTTATTCTCTCTGTCTTCAGGCCTCCTCCCCCCTGAATCTCTGAAGAATTTCTCAACAACAGCCGCATCCCCTCCTGAATACACTCTGTTCCCTGACTTTAGGGACAGTGCTCTCTTCTGGATTTCCATCTAGCTAACAGCTACCTTTATCTGCTTTGCTGGCACTCTCTTCTTCTTGACCCCTTAAGGTGAGTGATCCTTAAAGATTTATTTCTGGCTTCATTCTCTTCTCCCTATTCCTTTAGTAATCTCATTTGCCTCAGAACCGACCTACATAGAAGTATCATCTCAACAGAGATAACTCCTGAATCTATATGTCCAATGGCTAACAAAGTAGCTCCACTTATATGTCCTACTAGCACCTGAGACATGACATATTCAAAACTAGGTTTGTTATCCTTCCCCTACAATCCACTTTTCTTTGACTCTGTTTCCACATTTAAAATGTGTGGCATTTTTTACTATTTCCTCTCCTTTACTTCTCATATCCAATTTTATATCAAGGAAGAAAGTATGAACCTAACAAGATTGAAAGAGAGGGGGGAGGAACCAAAAGTCATGATCAATCAATTAACAAGTACGTCTTTAAGTGCCTACTGCGTGCCAGGCACTGGGGATGTAAACTCAAAGAAGGAAACAATCCCTACTCTCGAGGAGCTTATACTCTAATGATAAGGACAAAAGATGAAGAGATGATCATGGACAGGGCCAAAACACAAGGTGGAGAAAGGATACCTTCACTGGGACTTATGCAGGCTGCAAAAGAGGCTTACGTGAAATTCTAGGCTGAAATCCTGTAGTCTGATCTCTGTTGGGCCGAGGAGCAGAATTTGGGATTTGAATGAGATAGCAGGATATATGATGTACTCTTTCCATTGTTGGTCCCTTGTGATTAAGAAGACAAAGTCTCAAGTAATCGTGGATTTAGACAGCAAGACAAAAGGAAACCAGTGTTGCTTTTGCTGAAGGATTTTTATATGCTACAGTATATTAAGAATTAGGCCTGGTGGTCGACACAATGAAGAAATAAGATGTACCTCCCTCTTTTTACTGAAGAAGCAGGGGATCATGGGAGTGGGATGTTACACAGACCATCAGACAAAGCCGAGAGTTTGGGTTTTGTTAAATTATGGAGGAAAAAAAACTATCTTTGGGAAAAGGGAAAACTTGCTTGGGAGGCCAGTGGAGGAGCGTGTATTTATAAAGGAATTTGATATAAGAACCAAAGGTAAAGTGAGACAATGAGGCATGGTGAGCAGTGCACTGACCTCAGATCCAGGAAGACATAGTTTCAAGTATTGCTTTGAACACAAACTGGTTGTGCTTCAGGACAAATCACTTCACTTGTCAGCACTCTAGGCAATTCTCTAAGATTCCAAGTTACAAAATTAAGTGCCAGCCTGCACTGGCACAGAGGGAATTTTCTCCACTGGGAGCTAGTTATCACAGGTCTGGTCCTTACCCCTATCAATTAAAACAGTTTTTAAAAACAAGTGAAGAGAGTAGTTCTAACATTATATCATTTGATTCATGCTTTCACGAAGTTTGTGTCCCATACAAAGTCTATGCATCAAAAACTGTCCCTTCTGATATTCTGCTTTGGGAAGAGAAAGGACCCCCAGAAAAGCTCACTTAGGCAAGATTTGCAGCCATGTTGGATAATTAAGAAAAAAACAACAACAAAATATCAATTTGATATTATCATTAGAAAATCCCAACCCAAAGCTACAAAACAGTCAGCAACATAGGATGCAAGCTCAGAATTAAAATGACATTTTTTCATCACGTCATAAGATTATGCAGGTGGGATGGGACTGGTGTGTGCATGGGCACCTTGCAAGTCTGTCCTAAAGAAATAATCCTTAGGATATTGACAGTGGCCTCAAAATACATACTAGAATCTGAGAAATGGCACATGGGTATTAGTCGCTGTTTCATCTGAAAAACCGCAGTTGAAAAGCCAGTGAAGAAATGTTCATTACTAAGGTGAATAAAAATGTAAAGAGAGACAACCGAGCTGTATCTACATCACCAAGTCCCAGACTCAGACATACCTTATCTCATTGGGAATCTCTTCCTCCTCTTCCTCTTTATTTCTGTTTCTCCAGTAGAAGAACGCCACAAGCATCAAGATGAGACAGAGGATGACGACAACCGCGGCACTGCTGACAACCCCCGCAATGACCCCGACGCTCCTGGGCTGGGCTGTGACATGCATCACAAAAACAAAGAACAACAGCATTGGTTCAATGTTGCATGAACACAAGAGACACTACCCAGGAAGCATCCGGTGCTTAGGAGGTATACTTGTCTTCTGCTTCATCCACAAACAATAACACTTCAATTGACTAAAATCTCCATGAACAAACTCTAGGATTTTCATTCCTCCTTTATGAAAGACATAAATGATAATGCGGATTGTATCGTGGTTCACCCCTCAAAAAAAGCAACTTCTAGGATTGCGCAGATGAGCAGGTAGGTGGTTCAGCAAATAGAGCACTGGGCCTGAAGTCAGGAAGACTCATCTTCATGAGCAACAACAAATCTGGCCTCAGTTTACCAATCTGTAAAGCAGCGGAGTTGGACTAGATAATCTTTGAGGTCCCTTCTAGTTAAAAAATCTATGATGACCCTTAAGCTTCAGTTTCCTCATCTGTAAAATGAGGGAAGGGAACTAAAACAGCTTTACAGTTCTTGAATTCTTCACAATTCTACATCAATGAGTCTACAAGCTATGTCCCTACCAATGAAATCATCTGGTGGTGTTAGGTCATTTCAGGCATATCCATCTCCTTGTGACCCCATTTGGGGTTTTCTTGGCAAACATACTAGAGTGATTTGCCATTTCTTCCTCCAGTTCATTTTACAGATGAAGAAACTGAGGCAAATGGGGTTAAGTGACTCTCCCACAGTCACACAGCCGGTGCCTGAGGCCAGATTTGATCTCATGAAGGTGAGTCTTCCTAGCTTCAGGCCCAGCACTCTATTCTCTGTACCGCCTAACTGCTTGTATGAGGAATCCTAGAAATTGTTTTCTGAGGGGTCTGAGGTCAGATTTGAACTCAGGAAAGAACTGAATTGCTGACTCCTATTTCATCAATGCCTCTGAAGATGAGTTTTCCTAACTACAGGCCTGGCTCTCTATCCATTGCACCATGCAGACTCTTTGTGACCCATGGACCATACTGTCCATGGATTGGTTTGTTTGGTTTTTTTTTAATAAAGATACTAGAATGATTTGCCATTTCCATCTCCAGTAAATTAAAGCAAACAGAGGTTAAGTGACTCACCCAAGGTCACACAGTGAAGCCAGATTTGAATTCAGGTGTTTCTAACTCCAAACCCAATGAAATCACATATCAGAAAAGAATGTTATGGACAATTGGCAGAAAGTATATTAACAGGGAAAAGTGTTTTCTCCCTGATTGTTAAGTAATCACTAATTAATTAATTCCATTAGATGATGAGCTCCTTGAGGGCAAGGACTCTCTTGCCTCTTTTTGTAAGCCCCCAGAGCGCAGCATACTGCCTAGTAAATAGCAGGTAATTAATAAACTGCTTACTGATTGACTAGTCAGAATACCCCATTCCTCAAGATGCCTGGCAGAATCCATGCTTTCTTGCTCTAGAACCAGGAAACACTAACATTGGCTTTAGATAGACTCACGTGAAATGACCTGAAGATCCAAGAGACAAGTGCTGGTCCCGATGGCATTAGAAGCCACACACTGGTACAAGCCAGAGGAGACAGAGCTGATGTTACGGAGGGTGACTGTTCCCTGGATTTGGTCTGTATGGATGGTGACAAAAAACAGAGTATTTAGAGGTGGAAAAGCAAAGGAGTAATTTTTTAAAGCAACTTTGATGAGAATTTTAGTTGATAGAAATCTAGCTGAATATGGCAAACATTTATTAAGTACCTCCTATGTGCAAAGTGCTGTGGTAAGAGCTAAGAATACAAAGATAAAAAATGAAACAGGCCCTCCCCTCAAGGAGTTTACATTCTACTGGAGAGACACAAATATACACAAGTTAGTAGATGGTAACAAACATACAGAGCTGATACAAAGTTATTTCAAAATTTTCGTATCAGGAAAGGTTTCATGTAGGAGGCAGGACCTCAGCTCTAACGGATGCTGCCAGGTGAAAAATAAAGTAGAATTTGGGCATAATAAATCAACTGTGGCATGTCATGTACTTCTACGTGATGTTTGACATTCATCCCTTTCAATCCGCTTACGTGGCTTCTCCCCTAGTTCAGGTCCTCACCACCTCTCCCCTGGATTATTGCAACAGCCCAACAGCCTCTTCATGGGCTTCTCTGCCTCAAGCCTACACCCACCCTCATCCATCCCCTACACGTGTAAAGTGACATTCCTAAAGTGTACATCTGTCCATGTCATTCCCCGCAATTTAGTAACTGAATTTAGAATTTAGTTATTCTAGTCATTTCTAAACACCTTTTGGTTTAATTATAAATGCCTTGTTTGGTCATTTTAAACTCTTCAAACCTGGCTCCAGCCAACTTTTCCAGCCTCCTTATCCACACTCGCTATCAAGCCACGCCGTGCTCCCTGCTGTTCCTCATGGCATCCAAGCTCCTTGCCTGTCTCTCTGCCTCTGCAGTGGCTGTCCCTTCAGCCTCCAGCATGTTCTTCCTCCCCACTGCCATTAGCTTCCTGTGAGATTCACCTGAAGTACCACTTTCTGTATCAAATTTTTCTCACTTTTCCCAAGTTGCTAGTGTCTCCCTGCCCAAGATTATCTCACATCTACTTTAAATAAAATGTAAACTCTCCTCTGTTTGGCTTTTAAAGTCCATCACAACTTGATTCCAATCTATCATTTTCTACCTGACTACATATTATTCTCCTTGCAATCTACACTCCTGCCAAACTGTCCTTTCTGTTCCTCACTCACAGAACTCCATCCCTTATCTCCACACCTTTGCACTGGCTAGGCTGGACTCCGTCTTTCCTTCCCTCTCCCAGAATCCCTCATTTCCCTCAAGACTCAGCTCAGGCATCACCTTCTGCATAATGTCTTTCCTAATCCTTCAACTGCTACTTATTTCGTATTTACTTATTTAAGTGCATGCTGTCTCTTCTGACTGAATGAAAGCTCTTTAAGAGCAAGATTGGCTTCATTTTTGTCTGCATTTCCCCCAGTGCCTACCATGGTGCCTGGCATGTCACAGGCTCTTAACAGATTCTTCTAGATAGATTTGATTGAAATGTTAATTAAGAAGAGTGATATGAAATAAGATTGGAAAGGTAGGCAGGCAACAGATTGGGAAGGGCTTTAAATGCCAGGTTGAGATAATATTTTAAAGGATCATATGAGTGACACTTTCCTTCTTTGTCAGTTGAATTTTTGGAAAATGAAAGCCAAAGACTAATATAAACATCATTAGGAAACACCCGTACTGAAGTTCTGACAAGCATTACAGCACAAAAAATAAATAATCTTCATATCTACACCTACTAAGGAATCCCCTCCAAACCAGTCAGCCTCTGCCTGAGAGCTTTCAGACCTCCCTGCTGCCATCTGAAGGAAGCTCATTCTACTCTTCACCTGCTTCAATTGTTAGGAATTTTTCCCTTACATCAAGCCAAAATCTGCCTACAATTTCTACTCACTGCTCGTAGTTTTGCCCTCCATGGGAAGCAAAGTAAGTGAACCTCGGCTCCCCAAAGAGTCTAGCCATTTTCAACCCACCATTCTATATATCAACTTGGTATTTTCCTCTGCATTGCCACGCTACCCCCACATCCCCCAGTTTTTACAAGGTTGATACAGATACTTCTGTGACTGGTTTTCTTAAGTTATAATATAAAGCTTTACATTTATTCCTATCAAATCTCATATCATTAGATTTGAACCATCATTAAGATTAATTTAAATCTTTGATGGTCCCTATTCTGTGATCCAGAATATTAGACATCCCTCCCAGATTCATGCCTTTCACAAATCTGTTAAGCAGACCACTTCTGCCTTTATCCATAGATTAAAAAATGCTGAATTGGATAGAACCAAGGACAACACCCTGAGATGTTCCACTAGACTTTTCTTTCCAAATGTCTCTGGGTCTAGTCATTCAACTCTATCTAAATCCACCAATATATACTATGATCTAGCCCACATCTTTCTACCTTGTCTATAGGAATATTGTGAGATTCTCTTTTACATCCAGAAAAGCAGCATGGAGTCAGAGGGATGCATTCAAATCCCACTTCTGACACATCACCTGTACAAACTTGAGTAAGTTACTTAAGCGAAACAGTCTCAGTTTCCTCATCTGTTAAAAGAAATAAAAAGATGGAACTGGACTGCAGGGCTTCTGAGGTCTCTGCTATGGTCCTATGACCCGCTATACCTATGACCAGGTATGCTGCATCCATAACATCTACATAATTAGTACCATAACACTATAAAAAAGGAAGGGAAGAAGACGTTGAGTCTAAAATTAATATATCATGAGAAAAACTGGCGTTTCATGAGTAAGATGCGCTAGTCTCCAAGAAAAATAATGCAGTAATAGCCAATTTCAAACATTAGCTAAGTTAAGTAGGGAATAAGTAGAATGAATTGTAACAATTTTCACCTGAGGCATCACTGTGCACGTTGGTATTCTAGATGTTACTACAGGATGTTACTCTGTACTCCAACACTACTCTGACAGTACCAAAGCTTCAACAATATGAAGTTTCTGCAAATTACCACCATTTACATCGTTATTAAGTCCCCCAGTGACTGTAATGAAAATAATTTTCTTATAATAACAGTCACTTATCCACAGGTCAGAGCTTCAGCTAATCCAACTGTCTGAAGTCACCTAAAACCTGGAAGTTAATGAAAAAACTCAAGAATTAGCAGTAATGAAAACAGAAGACACAAAGCACAAGCATTTTATACATCAGAAAGAAGTATAGTCATGTTCTTTTATTTCAGTGGATCTGAAATATTATCCGTATCTTATTCCGTATCTTGTTAAGTGATCAAGAAGCATTTATTTGGTGCCTAAGCCGCAGAAATAAAAATACAAGCAAGAAGACAATTCCTTCCCTCAACAAGCTTACATTCTAAGAGGTAAGACAATGTATAAAAGGGAGCTGAAAAATACACACAATGTGTCAAAGTCCAAAGAGTCAGAAGCAAAGCCAGGAAAAGAATGAAGGACACCTGGCTTCTGGTCTTCCACAAGGGGTCCACACACTGTGGCAGGAGCCCTCCTTTAGGTATCCTGCCATCTTGTGGACATCAGTAGTTGGAAGTAAAGGGCATTCAGCTTTTCCTTGTTTTTATCACATCTCCTTTCTCAGTCATAAAGCTTCTCGATAACATCCTCCATATTTATTCTTTTGCACAATTTGTGGCTGGCAATGTCTTACAGACTATTCATATGCCTCTCCAACACTCTCTTAGTGACCCACAACTTTAGTCTTTTGGAGACCATGGTATATTCAATGATTTGAAACTATACGGCATCAGTAGGAGAATGCTCTGATGGAGTTCACTGGTCATCCAGTTTCTATTCAATATACAAACATTCATGATTCATGAAACAACCTTCTCTCCCAGTCAAAGTAATTTTACATATAAAACTAAGGCTTGACCACCAGGCTTCCCCTGGCAACCTTCAGGGTTTTTTTTTATCTTTTTAAGGTTTATTTTTTAAATTTATTAAATAAAGCAAGTATTTCCATTACATAGTATAATAAAAAGAAGATTGTACATGAAACTATAAATCTGTTATGTACAACTTGTTATTCCTTTTAAATATATAATAAAATTCTCATGTAAATTTCTTTTTTGCCCTTCCCTTCTCATCCTAGAGATGGCTAGCTTTAGACACAAACAGATTAATGTGTGTGTAAATATATACATATATACACACACATATACATATATACATGCACATACATATATGTAAATCATTCTACACACACTTCTATTTATTAATCTTTCTCTGGATACAGATAACATAGATGGGTATTTATAACCCAAAATGACTAATTCACTCAAACTTGTTTTTAAAACAATATTGCTGCTACTTTATACAACATTCTCTTCCTTCTGCTCTTAATTATTTTATGCAATTCTATTCATGTTTTTCTAAGATCATCAAGCTCATCATTTCTTTTTTTTAATTTTATTTTCTTGTTTACATCACTCATTTCCACGAGATTTTGAGTTACAAATTTTCTCCCCATCTTTCCCCTACCCCCAACCCCAAATTATCCCACTGTAAAGCCCCTCCCCCAATCTGCTCTCTTTTGTGCCCTCCTCCAACGCCCCTCTAACTTTCTAGTAGGGCAGGGAGGGTCTCCCTACCCCAGTCCCTCTATATCTTAATTCGCAGTTGCATGTATTGTAGAAGCTCATTATTTCCTATAGCACAGTAGTGTTCCCTCACAATCATATACCACAACTTGTTTAACCATTCCCCAACTGATGGGCATCTCCACAATTTCCAATTCTTTGCCTCCACAGGAGAGTTGTTATAAATATTTTCTAACATATAGGTTCTTTTCCTTTTTCCCTAATCATCTTTGGAAAGAGACCTAGTAGTGGTACTACTGGGTTAAGGGGTATAAGCAGTTTAATATTACTCCTCAGGCATAGTTCCAGATTGCTTTCCAAAATGGCTATATCAATTCACAAGTTCACTAACAATGAATTAGTGTCCCAATTTTTCTATATCCCCTCCAGGATCTGTCACTTTTGTCTCCAGTTGTTTTTAACCAATCTAATACGTATAAAATAATTATCTCAAGGTTGTTTTAATTTGCATTTTCCTAATCATAATGATTTAGAGTATTTTTTCATTTCTTCAACCTTCAGTTCTCTCCTGAGCTATAAATGGAAAGTAGGAGACAAAAAGCAGAGGCTAGAGAAAGCAGAGTAGAAGGGAAGGGGTCAGTGAAAAACAGATTACTGAATCTAACAAAAAGAAGTAGACATGTGGAAAGAAACTAAATAAACAGCAAGCTGGACAGCAGAGCAGTCAGGGAATTCAAGGAAAGGGCAAACAGAGTACTAAATATCTCCAAAGACTCTTGAGGATCTCTATAATGATGACCCAGAGTCATCAAGAAAAGGTTAAATTGTGCTAAATACACTTAATTTACTAAAACAAGGAGAAAGTTAAAGTAAAGTTTGGACACCTAAAAGGTTAGGCTTTGATTTACCCAGAATGCCCAGAATCCTCCAAGGATGCCTAACAAAGAAAGTCTTCCTGCACACTGGAAACATTGGTTGGATGATGGGATTCCTTTGGATTTTTGTTCTTGATTGGACAATGGTTCTGTTTTTTTTTAAGGTAGGGTCCAAATGTGAGGCTGAGGACCCTCCCTTTCTCAAGAAGGAACTGGAGCAACAGCTCTCTTTCCTGGACTATTACAATGGCCTCCTGATTGGTTTCCGTGTTTGAAGCATCTCCTCACACTAATCTATCTTCCACAAAGATGCCAAAGAGTTTTCCTAAAGTATAGATTTGACCCCCTGACCCCCTTTTTCAATAAACTGGTGATTTGCTATTCCTACAAGGATCACATATAAACTATTGTATTTAGTCTTTCACAGGCCAAGCAGCAGCCTGCTTTTCCAGCCATGGTACATTTTCCCCCTTCACCTACACTACAGTGCAGTCAAACTGGCCTGTTTTCTATTCCTGTTATACAACACGCAATCTCCCATCTCTAGACCTTTTAACAGGCTACCCAGCCCTACCCTAACCCCCATGCCCACCTGCACCTGCTCAGGTCTGGAATTCACATCCTCCTCCACAGTCACCTGCGGCTACATTCTCTCTATGGCTCAGAGCAAGTGCAACTTCTACTTGAAGCTGTTCCTGACCCTCCCAGCTACTGTGCCTATTCTCCTCCCCCATTACCTTATATCTACTTCATACATCCCTACATGTGTGAAAAGTACATATTGTCTCCCCCAGCGAGATTGTGAGTTCACCAGCTGTGATTATTTCTCTTGTCTTTGTATTGTGTGCATGAATGCTACAGAACCCTCCTCTTCCTCCATGCTTCCTACGTTGCAGCAAGTGCCCTTTTCCCTCTCTTCCTCCCTCCCTTCATTTGTTGTCTTCTCTCAGGAGAATGTAAGCTCCCTGAGGGCAGAGACTGTCCTCTTGCTTTTAGATATCTGTATTCTCAGGGCTTAGCACAGTGCCTGGAACACTGCTCTTGTTCTCTCTCTCTGTCTCTCTGTCTGTCTCTGTCTCTTGTCTCTCTGTCTCTCTCTCTCTCTCTGTCTCTGTCTCTCTGTCTCTCTGTCTCTGTCGCTCTCAATCTCTCTCTTTGTCCCTCTCTCTCTCTGTCTCTATGTCTCTCTGTCTCTCTCTCTCTCCTCTTTCTTCCCCCTATCCTCTTTGCCCCTCTGCCCCCTCTCCTAACACACAGCTCCATATTACCTGGCACAGAAACAAATGTTTCTTGACTGACTGAATCAGAACTTCCCTGGAGCCTTAGCCTTCTCAATTCAATTTCCCACAATTAATCATCTCATGGAAAGGTGGTAGACCCAAGGAGTCTCCACCAGATGACATGCCATTGCCCCCCCAAAGCAGAAGAAATCCTTTAAGGCCAATCCAGCAGAGCTAGCCCTGACAACCCTTCAAAAAGCCTCAGTTCACAACTAGGCACTGCCGGTAGAATTGTTAACGTAGCCGTCATCAACCCACTGCCTCATCTCCCTCTTCCTTCTCTTCTTCCTCCTCCTTATCATCATGAATTCATTAAGCACTAGTAGGAATCATGCTGGGGATAAAAAGAAAGACAAAAACAGCACTGGCTGTCAAGGAGCTTGCGTTCTCATAGAAGAGCCAGCACAGAAGCAAGTGTGCACACACAAGACACGCACCATATAGAAAGGAGAGGGAACGTCCGAGGGGAGGCATGAGCTCTGAGGGGGACTGGAGAAAGTGGAATTAATCTGAATTTTGAAGGGAGTCAGGGAAGCCCAAGGTGGGAGCGAGGAGAGAGAGGACTCCAGACATGGAGGATGGCTGGTGAAGATGCTGACTCAGGAAACAGAGGGTCAGGTTCAAGGAGCAGCAAGGAGGCCAGTATGGCTGGATTATAAGAGTATGCGGGAGGAATAAGAAGACTAGATGTGTAGGCGGGGCTAGGCTGTGAAGCGCTTTAAATGCAGAACAGGGGATTTTAGATTTAATCCTGGAGGTAACAGGGATCAAGTAAAGTTTACTGAGGGAGCGGGGAGTGAGGTCATCTGTGTGACATGGTCAGACCTATGGTTTAGGAAATGGTGGACAGAACAGTGAGGAGAGACAAGAAGCAGGGAAAACAATTGGGAGGCTATTGCAATAATCCAAGTGTGAAGTGACGGGAGCCTTGTATCAGGGTGGCAGCTGCTTGAGGAGCAAGAAGAGTTTGTATTTGAGGGATGCTGGGCAGGTAGAGACAAGACCGTTACAGAAAGGATCTAAGGTGACCGTGATCATGCCTGGGCTGACTGTTAGACTGTGCCTCCTCTGGCATCAAGGTCAGCAAAGCTCAGAAGAGACGTGAGTTCAGTTTTGGACATCCTGAGTTTGAGGTGTCTGTGGAATACGACCTCTAAAGACAGAGGGCAGGAGACAGGTGAGGGCTGGAAAAAAGATCCGAGAATCACCTGCACAGAGATGATCCCTGGATGCACGGGATCCGATCAGCACCTTCTCAGCTCCCTCAGCTTCTTCCGCCCTCTGACCAGAGGGCCAGAGGATGGAGCACTAAACTCCCTAAGCTTTCCTTTATAGCAGGCTGGCAGCTGAACTTTTCAGCTAACTCTCCACTCTCTATCACCAGCTTTGCTTGGTTTGGACTCCATGAAGCATGATGTCTTCCTCACCTGGTCCCCCCCAGGTAACTCTCCTCTACCCCACCACCTGCTGCTTCCCAGCTTCCTTTTGTGTGATGCCTTCCCCCATTCGATGATAAGCTCTGGGGGCAGGGATTGCCTTTATTTTCTTAGTTATATCCCCAATGCTTAGCACAGGCCCTGGCATGCAGCAGACATTTAACAAATGTTTACTGACTTTATTGAATTGAACCAGGATGTGATGTGATCGCCAAGTTTGTATGCTATTCCTCCCTCGGTATCTCTGACATCCCCATTGTTAGAGTCTGTCACATCATGCATTAATAAATTAAAAATCATTTACTTAGTACGTACTTATGTACCAGGAATTGTGATAAGAACTAGAAATACAACTATACACAAGCCAGACAGCCCTGCCATGGAGGAGTTACATTCTAACAAAGGAGTAAAACCCATAAGTCAGAAGTGGGGGAAGTGGTGTGGGAGTCACCAGGAAGCAATTAGGAAGGCCCGATGCCCGGTAAGATGAGGTTCGAGGGGAGGGTCTGAAGTTCTTGTGAAAGGGAGATGAGGATACCTGTGTTAAGCCTGTGTGCTTCCAAATCTAATTTCCTGTGCCTAACTTTAACCCTTGGGAGAACTTCTGGTTCCACAAATTATAAATAAAACTTCAAAGGCTATGGAAATATTAGTCACTACTTTAACTGTAATTAATATTATCACCAGCCATGTAAAACCGTGTAGCTCCGTGCCATCCACCTTCTCAACTCTTAGTCCTGAGTACAGCTAAACAAAAGTCGTGACCCCCGGCTACTACCAATTTATGCTATTTAACTTCAATTTGGCCCTTACTGGTACTTAACAGTTCCTCTGTTCAGGTCTGACAGACTCACAGAACGATAAAATGTTTAGGCCAGAAAGTCGCTCAGAGACTGTCTAGAGAGACCAAGGTGTCCTAAGCTGGAGGTTATGAATTTACTTTTTTTTTTTTCATTCCTTCCCTAAGCCAAATTTAATGACAGTAAATAAAGTTGTAACAGTTATCCCTTGCCTCTTTTATATGGGATGATTAACCCCATTTTGTCTCTCCCTGTCTCCTCTCATTCAAGTCCTCTCCCACTTCAAAATTTCACCTTTTGAAGTATCATCTCTTTCTAATCAATTGATCCTGAACCCTCTATGTACACGTACATACCCATGCTCAGATATGTATTCATACGCATATATACCCTCCTATATAGACATGTGAGTAGGTATACATAAATA
>CM053596.1:252492158-252513198 GCA_028646575.1 Pseudocheirus occidentalis
CAGAGGACAGCCTGCACAGAGGCTTGTAGTAACTCTGTAACAATGAATTACATGATATTTGGAATGACTATTAAAAAAAACATGTACAATCAGAGTCCTGAAGACGCACTGTAGAACTTTGGGGATGTTTGCCTCCAACATACTTAGACTGCTCATCACCTTCACCGTTCCAGTTTTTAAATCCTGAGTCAAATGCCAAAAAATAAAAATAAATAAAAATAAAGCCATGCCAATCTCATCTCTTTTTTGGGCAATTATCATGTCAAAAAACCACAAACAGTCCATTTAGAAGCATTTGTGGTGGACAACGGAGGGCCCAGATTCATCGTGCTCCTGCTTGCTGATCCACATCTGCTGGAAGGTGGAAAGGATGGAGCCCCCAATCCAGACAGAGTATTTATGCTCAGGTGGGGCAATGATCTTGATTTTCATTGTGCTGGGAGCTAGGGCTGTAATCTCCTTCTGCATCCTGTCAGCAATGCCTGGGTACAATATGGTACCACCTGACAATACGGTGTTGGCATACAGATCCTTATGGATGTCAACATCACATTTCATGATTGAGTTGAGGGTAGTTTCGTGGATTCCACAGGATTCCATACCTAAGAAAGATGGCTGGAAGAGAGCTTGTGGGCATCGGAACCTCTTGTTGCCAATGGTGATAACCTGACTGTCAGGGAGCTCATAGCTCTTTTCTAGAGAGGAGCTGGATGCAGCAGTGGCCATCTTCTGCTCAAAGTCTAGGGCGATGTAACACAGCTGCTCCTTGATGTCACACACGATTTCCCTCGGTGAAACTGTACCCCCTCTCGGACAGGATCTTCATGAGGTAGTCCCTCAGATCATGACCAGCCAGATCCAGACAGAGGATGGTATGGGGAAGGGCATAACCTTGATAGATGGGCACAGTATGGGTCACACCATCACCAGAGTCCATCACAATACCAGTGGTACAACCAGAGGCACACAGGGACAGCACAGCCTGGATGGCAACATACATGGCTGGGGTATTGAAGATCTCAAACATAATCTGAGTCATCTTTTCTCTGTCGGCTTTGGGGTTCAGGGGGGCTTCTGTGAGCATCACAGGGTGCTCTTCAGGGGCCACACAGAGCTCACTGTAGAAAGTATGATGCCAGATCTTCTCCACGTCATCCCAGTTGGTGACAATACCATGTTCAATGGGGTACTTGAGGGTGAGAGTACCTCTCTTGCTCTGGGCCTCATCTCCCACATAGCTGTCTTTCTGGCCCATACCCACCATCACACCCTGATGTCTGGGGCTCCCAACAATGGAAGGGAAGACAGCCCAGGGGGCATCGTCTCCTGCAAAGCCAGCTTTGCACATTCCAGAGCCACTGTCAACAAGGAGAGCAGCAATATCATCATCCATGGTGAACTTTGAAGTGGCAAGTTTAAACCCTTAAGAGAGAGGAAGTAGTGTGGCACCTGGAGGCAGGGGGGAGGCAAGTGCACGCTGGGTGGAAGAGCTCACAGCTCCTCTATGTCTTATAGTCATATCTTTATGGACCAAAAAAAATGGTGATTAAGGACAGCAGTAATCATGCTGATGATCTTCAATTTCAGCAATATTTATTATTATACATAGTTTGCATAACATACACAAACATGTATGTGTATATTACATGTCCCTACAATTTTAACTGACAAAGATACAGAATATAGGAATTTCAGAGGTCTGTAGCACAGGCTGGATTAAGAAACAATGATGGAGAACACTGGCAACAAGAAGAGGAGAGAACTGTCCAAAAGGTACTCTCTACCTACTTCTGGATTCTTTGGTGGAGATTTCAAAACTATGGGATATAATAGGAAGGAAGGGGGAAGAGTGGCAGGATCAACTCAGGGTTCAGTTTAACTGCCAGATGATTTCTTTTAAAAAGAGTTATCAAACACACACCTTGGCCTATAACATTCCCAAGTGTAGCTGAACCAAATTAAAACGTAATCGGGAAATATTTAACAAAATAAATAAAATTACAATAAAAACATAGATGATATTTATATGGGGTTGTCTAAGTCAATATGCATCCCACAGAGATCATTATGTATGGTTTAGTAACCCCTATTTCTATTTGAGTTTGACATCACTGCCTTAGAGAATTCAACCAGTCCTAAGCATCATGGTGCATTGAGAGCCTTATGTCTTTCTTTTATTCTAACCCAAGAGGTTACTAAGATGCTAGCTGATTAATAGGGTTCTTTTATTATCATTATTTCAGGTTAAGAGACTTGGGCTACTTCTCTGAATATGAAGGATGTTCTCTAAAATGAAACTAACCTATGTGAAATCTATTTTATCCTCAACCATCTGACCATAATGGGTTTCAAATGACAGAACTTTATAATCCATTCCCTGCTTTCTGGCAGACCTTCAGATGAGAGTACAAAGGGATAATATACTAATGTATGAGATTTCAAAACAAATCACTTTTCTCTTTCTACTCAGACATTCTTAAAAGGTAAAAATAACTAACCATAAACTCGAATATTATCTGACTTAAAAAAAACTTTCACACTATCTTAGGAAGGAATTAAAATGATGACTATTCAATCACATACTAACGTGCATTTTGCCTGGGTCTAGAGAACACAAAACAAAGTGAAGATATAGCAATTACCTGGTTAATTTGAGTAATGTGTCACTGGGAGATGATTCTCATCTCCATGAACCAGATTAACAGACATATGCCAAAGTTCTATCTCACTTGGTGTCATGTAGACAATGGTGTGCATATGTGCACATACAGAAAGATACACACACACACACACACACACATATAAATACTTAGACACAGCTGGCATATATATTCAGGCCATCACAAAATTAAACTCTCCTCTTGATCTTCTTTTGTCCACCATGCCAAACTATCTTTTCATTATACATTTGACCTCTGACTTCCATGCACTGTCTTATTCTGATTCTTCACTGACTTTTGGAAATGTTGCATCAGGACCTCTCAGGGCAGACAACTTCTCCCCAGCTGACTATGAGTGATTCTACAAGAGGGATTTCTGCTGCTTGTCGCTTTCATAAATCTTCAGGAAAAACAGGCAAAAACGAACTCCAGTGACATGAAGACAATACAGTAACAGCACTTTACAACCCAAAGGTAAAATCACAGGGTCAGACCCCCATGGCTCCAAGGGCCCTTCCAGCTCTAAACCTATGATCCAAGGATTCAGAATGGTCACATAACTAGAGGATATAATAATGTTCTGTCCTGTTTCTGAACATAAAATTCTTGGAAACAGAGGCTTTTTCCTTTTTTTTGGTTTGTTTTTATATCTCCAAGATGTAGCACGGTTCTTGATACATAAAAGGTGCTTAATTGATTGCCTAATCTCTCCTCCTTTTACTATCTAAATCTGTGAGCATCAAATTACATCAAAAATAATATTTTCCTTCCCATCCATTGGGCAACTGATCTTGTTCTGCCACATTAATCCTCTTATATTGCTACCTTGTGATGTTACTCAAATTTTCATATGTCTATGTTTTATCATCCTCCTAATCAGAATGTAACTTCCTTGGCGGCAGGGACTGTGGTCTTATATTTACTTGTATCTGACAGTGAAGACATCAGTTAAGATGACCATAATGTGGACGGAGAGAAGGACACAAGCAAAAGAAGTGCTGGGAAGGCAGAGTCCTAGCAGAGAAGGGAAGTCTGCATAAGGTAAATGACAGTCACCTGCATAAAGATGCTATTGGAATCCATGAGAGCTGATGGGTTCCCTGAAAGAAAACGCATAGAGAAACAGAGCTTTAGTTGTCACACACAGCAAGCAGGACATGGATGACAATCAGGCAAAAAAAAAAGTCTAAGAAGAAAGTTTGTCAGAGAAGTAACAGGAAAACCATAAAGGAAAACTTTCACTTATCTGTCCTAATGTAGCAAAATCCAATTCCTAGTCTTCTATAGGGGCCAATAAAGGAAGGGAGGTGGCTTTCCAAGATCCCCCTTATTATCCTATACCAATCTGAATGCCCACCCTGCCAGCCAACAGCCCCATCAACCAGAACTCTAGGTATTTCATAATTCTCACTCTCATTTTGCATACCCCAAATCCCTTCTCCCGGATTAATCCTTACCCCACTGCCTCCAAACTTCCCTCTCTTACAATCAAGTCACACCTGAGATTTAATAAAGGCTCATTCATCCCAATGCAAAGGATAAAATCTCCCAAGCATATACCTAAAGTGATATAAAGAGTTAAGAGAGTACAAGAGATTATCAAAAATCAAGTCTGCCTCTGCCACAAAAAAAGATAGCCAAGATTTCTAGCCATAATCTAGGAGTGGGAAGCTGACTTCATATTTTCTGACTGTGCTAAACTAATCCAGTCCTTTCTTGGTCTGCGAAAAGGGTTCTAGCTGTGTGCATGGGCAGAGTAGGCCAAGTAGATAAGCAGCAAAGAAAAAAAGAAAAAGCCAGAAAAAACATGGTGACAGTAGCCTATGGGTTGATCATCTCAAACATGGCATAGACTGGGTCAGTCCTATGGCATTTTCTTCACACGTCCACAACAGGTAGCAGCTAAGGCATTGCCCAAGAGTAGGTATTTGATAAATATCTAATTATCTTATTTATAACATCATAAAGTCTTAACACTACCTGTAATCTTATCCAGTAAAAAATATATCATTTTGTCCTAATCCCCTCTGGATGAAGCCAATACAAAATGACCTATTATATTAAAGAGCACTGAGACCTCGGTAGGACGTGCAGCATATACCCAACTGTCAGATGTCTTTGCTTTGCCGCTAGATGGGCATACACTAAATGGCTGGAAACATCACAAAGGATAATTAGTGAGCATTTCTCAGGGCTCCAGGCCCTGTCACACAGGAGTGCTCAAGTGGAAATGTTAAAATTTTGCACAGTGAGTTGTTTCGGGTTTGGAACGGCAGTGAGACCCCTAGGGTGCCCTGGACTCTGATTGGGTGGTGAGTACAAACAAGAAGGATCAATCAGTGAAATCTCCACAGTTCAGCTGAAAAGTATTTAAAGCAATTATGTAATGTTAAGTTCAGATTCCTTTGGTGAAAAGGGAATACTAGAATTGAGCTGTATAGGATACAGCATAAAGAAAGAGTTCTGGTGACACAAGAGATTTACCTTACAATAAATCACTTTTTTACCCAGTCTTACATCAAAGATACTTGCTTTTTAACCAAGTCTGCTTTTTTTAAAAAGCCAATTTCCTACACATTTTTTCATTCTTTTTTTCCTTACTTACTATACATAGCAATGTTGCTTTGGAGGGCAATGAACTTTGAAGAAATGCTAGTGGCAGTAAATGTCTGAGGCAAAAGTGTAGCTACTAGTCCAATATTCCCTCTAAGGCAGTGGTTCTCAACCTTCCTAATGCCTGGACCCTTTAATACTCACATAAGGGCATATCTGCATGTGGGTGAACCCGCCTGGAGAAGGATAGAGGAGCAGTGTCTCAGTTCCTAAGACCATCGGAAATATGTGTTTTCTGATGGTCTTAGGCAACTCTGTTCGACCCCCAAAGGGACTGCAACCCACAGGCTGAGAACCGCTGCTCTAAGGGAAGGCCACAAAGAACCAATTCAGAAGTCCCAGGTGTGAGGCTATGAATGTAGCTCCCAATCTCCTCTCAGGGTCTGCTAATTTAATAAAGTGTGATTAGGTGCCCTATGAGGGGTCCCTAATGTACTTCATTTACAGTCATGTGAAATTTGGACAAGCCTTGTAAACATATAATAGTTCTAAAGATCACAGTTATTCAGGCCTGTTGAGCATTCATTTCTCTAAGGAGAAAATGCAAGAAAGCAATGGAAAAGAAACCTTTCTCGACCTCTCTCAGTGTCTGACACTACTGAATAACTCCCTCCTTCTGGATCCTCTCTCTCCTCCCCGGGTTTCTGTAACCCTGGTCTATTATGGTTCTGCAGTCTATCTATCTACCTGACAGCAAAATGAGGCAAAAGTTTAATACGTAGATCAAGGCTACTAGTGAGAAAATAGAATCTCCAATATATATGCTTACCTCCCATAACTACATTTCCCCTCATCACGAAGAGAGTTCTTGGGATTTTCTGAAGGCTCCCCTCCTGACTCTCAGGACTTTCACCTTGTCCCTTGCAGCCATGCCCCATCTCCCTTCGCTGTCCAGTTCCCCTTTAATAAAGGTCCCCATTGAAATTAAGAACAAGTAAAACCCATCCTTTGCTACTAGTACACACACACACACACACACACACACACACATGCACGCATGCACAAAATGGTGAATAAGAGAATATTAACAACTACTTACGTATATGCCTACACTCCCATCTAAACACAGTTTTTATGAGAATAACATATACACATATTGATGGCATCTCCAAAGAGGGTGTAGTAGGGACCAGGACGTCTTTGGCAAATATTTCACAGACCACGTCTTTACTGTCAACCAAATGAAGGAGAGAAGAAAAGGATTACTGCGTAAAGACAGCATTTCAGGAAGCAGACCCAGTGTATTCAGCACAAGCATCTAAATCTGGAGAGACCCTGGGGATTATCTGGTCCAACCCTAAGCAGCACAAGGGACAGAGCCCTGGGCCTGGACTCAGACCCGAGTTCTAAAAGCTGCAGACCCAGCCTCTGACTCTTCCTAGCTGTGCCATCCAGGTCGGATCACTGACGCTCTGCATGCCCTGATTTCCTCAATCACAAAATGAAGATAATAATAGAATAGTTCCTTCTCCTCAGCATTGTTGTCAGGATCATATGAGACACTATCTATCAAGTGCTTTGCGCAAGGCCTGGCACATAGTGGGGACTTTAATAAATGCTTGTTTTCTTCCCTTTGTTCCTTCTTCTCCATATGGTATGAGAGGGTGGCAAGCAGGAGAGCTAGAATTTGAACCCAGTTCTTACACTAAATCTAGTGACCACTCAATCACAAAGCCTGTTGTGATTTTTTTAAAAGAGAGTTCTGGCTGCATTTACTTGTAATCTTTTTTTTTAATTTTCCAGTGTGTCATCTTTTAAACATATAATTTACTTTGCTTAATGTAAAAAGCATACATCTTTTGGCATACGCTTTACTATAAATACAAATGGATTGGTGCAGCAGCAAAAAGCAAATGGGCTAAATTTTTCAGCAGGAAAAAATGTGACAAGGGAGGAGGGAAATGGTACAGATGAACCATGAGGGAGACACCTGAAGAAGGATGAAGAAACAATGCACTGTTAAGAGACTGAAATGGATCTCGAAATGAAAGAGATAGGAGATAGTGTGGGAGGGACCAGTGAACAGAAATGAGGGGAGTCTTGGGGAGAGGAAAAAGGAGAGAAGAAGGGACAGCATTGTTGACAACATCTGATCCACCGATTAATGTATTTCTAAGCAGATTAACCAAATCCCAACTGTTCTATGTCAGGTCCTTCCACTAAGCTTCTCCTCCCTCATATCAGCAAATAAAAAATAAATACAATTTATTGACACACATATGAAACTGATAAAAGAAAAAATCACCCACACAATACAGAATTAATTTTCTGGGCTGACTGTTCACCCAAATATGCTTATTCTTCTCTTCCAATCTGTGCTTATATTTTAGTCATCAAATGTATAAAAAGGGGAAAGAAGGAAACTTGATCCTCCATGTAATTGTTCTTAAACTCAGCTAGCACCAAGCTTTCCTCCCCTCAGCAGCGTGCATTAGGTTATTGAAGATCACATATCAGCATGAGGGTGAGGGGCGTAAAAAGGAGTTGGCGGGGAAAGGGTAGTTATTTCTGTCCCAGAAAAAATAACTTTTTCAACCTTGTTAGACTTTTCTTATCATAACCTTCTCCATAGCAACACAGACAATGCAGTGCCCAGGACAGAGAAGAAGGAATCACACACACACACACACACACACACACACACACACACAATTTTTTAATTTAAATGAGCTATGACTTCATTAGTGTGGGTCTTCCTTCTACTCATACACACTATTCTATTTCTATCTCTTTGTCTCTGTCTCATCCCTTCTTTCTTCCCTCTGTCTGTCTCTGTCTCTGTCTCTCTGTCTCGCTCTCTCTGTCTCACTCTCTCTGTCTCTCTCAGTCTCTGTCTCTCTGTCTGTCTGTCTCTCTCTGTCTTTGTCTCTCTCTCTCCCTTTCTCTCTCTCCTCTCTCTCTCTCTCTTTCTCTCCTCTCTCTCTCTCTCCCTCTCTCTCTCTCTCTCTCTTTCTCTCTCTCTCTTTTTCTCTCTTTCTTTCTCTGTCTCTCTTTCATGGAGAGGAGTAGGTTTACAGGAAAGGCCCTAAGGCTGAATTCCAGCTGGACAGTGGGTAACCCTTTCCCCACTGTGACCTTTACTGTCTTCATCTGTAAAATGGAAAGGTTGCATTAGATCCCATCTCTTCTAGGTGTAGACACTAGGATCTTGTCCTCATGTCCAGATTTTACAAAAAATATTCCACAAAACATGTAACATTTGCATTTATGACAAAGGGGGGTTTTATCTTTAAAAAAAACACGTATTTGGGTAATTTAGGGATGAGCATTAGGGGAACCAGAATTAATTCACTGTCTCAAAAGTTCAGAGAATCAGTTGGATTTAAGGAAGTCATAAGACTTCTATGGGATCTTAAAAGGTCATTTTCTGTATCACCCTGTCAACAAGCAAAGCCACACTTATATAATCCCAGACAGCAAAGAATATATTCTGCCATTAAAGACCCCTTCCCTCAAAAGAAAAACCACAAAGCAATTGAAACTACTGCTATAACAAATTAATTCAACAACTGAACAAGAAATTAATTAGCAAGGACATCTACCCTCAATAAATTTATAATCTAATAAAAGGAATGACAGGTTAAATTCTGAGAAGCAAACTTTCACTAAGTACCTGCTAGATGCAAGGCTCTATACTATGCTATGCATTCCTTCAGGGCTCTTACCATATACTAGAAAAGCCATGACATGTACACAAATAAATGCAAAAGCAGGACAAGGTAGAGATAAAGGCAAGATTCAGACGAAGCGCGGTCAGAAACTTGAGGAAAGTTGGGGGAAAGCAGGGAAGACTTCAGAGAGGAGGCAGCGCACCTAGAGAACGCATTCTGGGCGTATCAGGGGTGCCGTATCAGGAGGCTATGACTCGTCATCAACAGAGAACTGCAGAGAAGAAAGAGTAAAGGGCTTCTCAGAGATTTTTAACTATAAAAGCAAGTAGAGCAGGCACACATTGACAACAAGAGATAACCAAGGGGTAGGCTGGGTGTTCAGCCACAACCTGTGCAATGTCAAGGGATCTAGAGAAGGACCTTCCCCCACATAGGCTCGATCCCTTGCAGAGCATTTACAGAAGGACATGGGCAAGAACTGCACAAGATGGGAAGCTAGAAATGAGTTCGATTCTGTCCTGTCACACTGGAGAGATGAGAGATCCATTAAAGCCTCTGACTGAAATATGAATTGTGTAAGGACAGAGACTGGAAGACATAATAGGGATCAATGAGGATTCAAATGATGGAGGGTTAAGAGTCATGGATTTCAGGACCAAGAGGAACTGAGTCAGACGCTCAGCATGACAACATATTACGTTTATGACAAGAGTGAGATTGTCAGTAAACCCGCATTCATTTATTCAGCACCTAATCTGTGCCAGATACTCTACTAAGCACCAACAACAGGACAGAAGGAAATGCCAAAAAAGAAGAAAAAATTCCTGCTCTCAAGGAGCTCGTGGTCTGATGGAAAAGTCAACAAACAAACAAACAAAACAACAAGCAAAGCTGGAAAAATGGAGGCAATCAGCAAGGGGAAGGTGCTGGTATCAAGCAGGATTAGAAAAGGCGTGTAGGCTCAGTTTCCTCAATTATAAGGGAAAACAGATTTCTAAGGTCACTTCCAGCCCTTGGACCTGTCATCTTTTATGACCTACAATGGAAGGTAGGCACATTGTTATCCCCATTTTATATATGAGAAAATTGAGACTGGTTTGCCCAAAGTCACCAGCTAAGAAGTATCTGAGGCAGGATTTGAACTTGGGTCTTCCTGACTCCAAGTCCAGAACTCTTATCCCATTATGCCAACTAACTTCCTCTTCCACATGCATATGGTAAGTGGATAGTGACGGCCATATAAAGTTGGGGATTGCCATGGAACCAACAATTAATACTGAAAAGGAGAAAAGGAATAAGGAAAGAAGACAGACTAGCACCAAAAGAACTTCTCATAATTCAGTTCAATGGAACATATTGTACTATATGCCAGGTTATATTCTAGATGCTGGGATATAAAGACAAAAACTAAAGAATTTTTGCCCTCAATTTTATTATATCTACATATGCAGGTAATTAACTATAATAATATATAAATAAATACAAAATCATTTCAGTGGAGAGAGCATTAATAACTGGAGAACATCAAGGAAGGTCTTTCATGGGAAGAGGTCCTTCTTAACCAGAGCCACAGCAAAGGCGATTTTCTAATTTGGTGTTACCACTTCATAAAATTATACAATTTTTAAAGCTAGAAGGAGCATTAGAGATTATCATCCACTTCCCTCTTATTACAAATGAGGAAAGCATGGCACAGCGTGGCAAACAGAGCAGCCCAAGTCACAGAGGTAAGTGGTGAGCGGGGATTTGAACCCCAGGTTCCCTGACTCCAAAAACGTCACATACCATTCATACATCTATAACTGGGAGCGCCCTCTGAGGCCATCTGGTCCAACCCTTTGATGTTCCATACAAAGTAACTGAGACTCAAGGCTTATCCAAAATCACCGAGGTAAGCATCAGGTACCAGATTCAGACCTGAGTCCCTTGACTGCAGGGCCAGTTCTTTCTCCACTGTGCTCATCTTCTGTATGATGCAGCTTTCACAATCAGTAGCCTGAACTTAAGATGTAACAACGGAATACGAGCTCCACGTAAGAGCTGTTTTGTTCTTTGCGCTTCACAGAGAAGGCACTTAATACTTGTAGATCAATTGTTTGGTCTTTGTTGCTTCTTCTGTTAAAATATGAGGTATCTATCTCTGTAAACTGAGGTACAGGAGAGGACTGTCCTGACTGTTTAGCAACAGACAAGACAGGTAAAAACACCTTGAATCACTGATAGCAAGACCAATGAATGGCTAGGGGACAGAAGGAAGAGGGGAAAGGGAGCTGTAGCATCCACACTCCTGATGTTTTCCTCAGAGACTCTCTCCTTTCTTTCTCTTCCTCCCCACCTCAATCTCCTCAACTATAAAATGAGAGGTTTGGGTTAAATAATACATAAGGTTACTTCCAACTCTGAGTCCTCTGACTCTATTTTTTAAAAAGTCACTAACATGCAAATCTCTAGTACTCAGAAATCTAGAACCAATCGCCCTCAATGAATAACAATCAGTTCTGAACTACTTAGGTTCATGACAATAGATTTTCTGGGTTATAATGGGCATTTTACTTAATCAATTTGCCCTTTATGTCTAGTCTGGACAAGGTGCTGAAACACAGTCTTCAAAAAGAATAGGTAGTCAAGGACAGGAAGGAAATTAGTGAACTGAGCACAGGATGGAGTCAGAGTAGAGTCAGAGAACCCTAATGTGAATTCTGACGGTGTTGCTTATTACTCTTATGACCACGTACAAGTTACTTCCTCTCTCTAGGCTTTGACAAAATCATAAGGTTGGACTAGGCCCCTTTCAGCTCTGAGTCCTATTATCTTGGGCTCCTGTCTCCTAAAATTAGCCAGTAGCCCCCTTTCTTTATTATCAGAAGAACTATCTCTATCTGCATTTCAGGTAACTTGTGCTATTCCCAAGCTTCCAAAGTAAGGGCTATGTGTTACCCCAATGAAGACACTGGGCAGGTTGGATTACGGTCTTTTCTGATACTTCAGCTTCCAGAGGCACCAGGGAGATCCCTTTTCCTCAACAAAAAGACACTGGTTCACATGACCTGCACCCCCTCCCCCAACCCACTCTGAATCCAATATATGAGAAGATTCCAGGTCTAAGACTGGAGAAAAGCACATACATCTCAGTGAGACCACAATAGTATTTTAGCACTCACAGATAATAAGTTTCTTTAGAGTGGAGGCAATTCCATTTGTTGAACCTCTGCAACACACTGACTGACCACTGACTGGCTTGAGTTCAGCAGTTACTGCTCTCCTTCTCCCTTTCCCTGGTATGACAGTGGGCTGGAGCTGGTCCCCAAAGGCAGCATAGGAGGAAGCTTCAAGGAGAGGACTAGGGAGGAGTACAGCAACTTAGAATTTTAGAGTCAGAAGAAGAGAAGCTTTTCTTTACAACAGAGGCTGTCTCATTTTGTGTGTGTCTTTCATATAATTGATTTTTAAAAAATTTTTTGAAATTGCATTGAATCCTACTGTCTCTACTGGACACCAAAGGGTCAAGGTAAGGAGGGGCCAAGTGGATGAGCAAGGGGAGGTAATATTTTCTTCATGTCTTGGAGACAGTGGCATCAGCTGAGTGTTGAGCCAGCAGGAGCCTGGTCCTGCAGCCTTGTCCAGCTTCCCTACCCCTGCTTGAGTTTTCCAACACTAGTTTCAGTCCAGAATTTATCAGCCTGGTAAGAGAAGGGGAGCTGGGTGAACATTTATCTTGTCCTCAGTGGGGTGTGGATGGATGTTTTCTTTGCATCAACAACACTGGCCTAGGGAAACTGAAGACACTCTATGTAGCTCCCAGCACTGCTGAAGTTTCTCTAAAATAGTTCAATTACCCCCTATGTGTGCTGGCTGACAGCCTAGGGGTATGACTGGTGTTTAGTAGCCTTTCTCCTTCCCTTTCACTCCAGCCTCCCCAATAAAATGGCTATGTACAGACACAAGACATCCTCACCCTCTAAGGTTCAGTACCCCTTTAATTTTGCAAATACTCCATTGGAACCCTCCTCACTTGCTTCCCTCTGATTCAGCACCACCATTGCTAGCTGGAGGCAATCATAGTTGTGGTTATTAGGAGCAACTTCTTTGTGTGCTCATCACACACACATAGAGAGAGAAAGAGAGAGAGAGAGAGACAGAGACAGAGACAGTGAGAGAGAGACAGTGAGAGAGAGAGAGAGAGAGAGAGAGAGAGAGAGAGAGAGATCTGTGCTTTCAGGACTGGAGTGCGTCCAGAGCACACTATTGTCCTATTCCCTTTCCCCGTCCCCATGCCTGCCCCTGTGCCTATGCACCAGAGCTGGTCCCAGGCCAAATCCTCAGAGAGAAACTACAGACACATGAAGGCCTCAGTGAGCGAATGGCTTGAGAGAAGGAACTGTTAACCTTTTTTGTGTCATGGACCCCTGTGGCAGTCGGATGAAACCTACAGACCCCTCCTCAGAATAATGCTTTGACATGTGTAAGATATAATACATAAGATTGCAAAGGAAACAAATTATACTGAAATACAACAATCAAATTTTTAAAAACTCAAGTTCACAGAACTTGAATCTCTGCTTTGGTGTGATGCCCGGCCTGTACCCACACTTATCAGTGATGACTAGGTGAAGAAGAAGATAAATTCAGTTTACAGGACCAGACGTAAGTGGAAAGATGTGATCAATATCATATGATGAACCTACTGAAGGGAGATGCTCCTAATTGGAGAAGAAGAGAATTTGAAAGGAGAGTGCTTCCAGAAAGAAGGGCAGAATGAAGTCTGAGCTAAAGTTTAGTGAGAGAAGAGACACCACCGGCAAGGGATTCTGGTCTTAACTCAAACAATACTGTGTATGTTTTACTGTGTGTTTGGGGAATTCAGTTGAGTTTTTTAGGTAGAGATGAACATGTGTCATATGATCATAGCATATAAGCTTTTCTGCCTGTTTCCTCATCTGCTTAATGGAGCTTCCCCATCATTAGAAATTCTGCTGGATGACCTAAGACGGCCCTTCCAATCCTAAACCAATGAGGAACACTTCTTGGAGCCCTCTCCAATTCCAAAATTTGCTGACAGAAATACACTGTTATTATTTACTTCTATCAAGGGCCAAGAGGACCAGGGACCTGCATTTTAATCTAGACTCTGACGCATGCAAGTTACACAACCATGGGCAAAGTTGTTTAATCTGAGTCTCAATTCCTTTCTCTGGAAACTGGAGATAATAATTCAGTACTTAACTTCACAGTTACTGTGAGGGAAACACTTTGTAAATCTTAAAGTGCTACATAAATGTAAGCCAACAACACCTACGATCCTAAGCTGCCATTCACCTGCCTGGCTCCCTGAGCCTCTGGTGGAGATTCCAGCACAGAGAGAAAGCGGGAGGAAGATGATGATCCAAAGCATCCGGAAAATCCATTAACTGGATAATCAGCCTCTGAATAATTAAAGTGTAATCATAGTCACTCTATAAATGTAACAATGATGAACATTCTTTAGACGTCAGGAATTTTCCTGAGAAGCATAAATCTGAAAGAAACAATTCAACTCTTAAAGTCCCATCAGGCCAATGGCAGGACACAAGCAACAGAGTTAAAAATGAAACAGAATTTTGTTTTCCACTTTTCCTCCCTCTGCCCTCAAATCAGGAGTTTAATATGTAATAAGTGGGCTCTTTATCATTCTGCTTTCCCTGAGGGCATAACAGTAAGGTCTTTGAACTATTTGCCCCAAAGTCCCTGCCATCTGAGCAGGCTTTATAACAGATGTGGGGGTGAGGGAGAAGGTAGAAAAAGAGGTTCAGTCAATAGCATTCATGTGATGGAAAGAAAAGCGATCCACCTCCAACCCCAGCGGTAAAGAAGATTTCTCAAGAGAATATTTTCAGCATGCAGACCACCACCAGAAAAAAACTAGCAAACAGATTAATTTTGCAATTCACTATCCAAAATACTGCAAACAAATATTGGCAAATCTAACCTGATCTTTGAGCCTCTACCAGTTTTCATGTACCAAGTGCATGGTATTTCCTATTCATGAGTATCATCTAGTCATCCTTGTGTTCAGAAAACTGACCCAGTGACCAAATGGCACAGGTCTCAAGGCTCTCTCCATCTGCTTTCATTAACTGCAGAGAAATCACTTTGCTCCTATAACGCATCTATTTGGGATGCTCTCCAAGCCACCTCCACTTCTGAACAACTTTCCTGACTTAACAAGGCCTCAAGAAAGGCCTTGGCAGTTTAAGGCCCTAGGACCAAACTTGGTCACAACAGTTTTGCTCTTTTTTTTTCCTCCTTCCATTAGCTGCCTGATGCTCGACCTGATATGTTCTTAAATAAACTGCACTGAACCTCAGGGGATGATTCTTTTGGGTGCAAATTATTCAGTCCTTTTCTTTCTTCCTCCTTCCAATCTGTTCCCTATCTCATTTCATTGCTCATTTAGACACCCACCAAAAGGGAAAGGAGAAAGTCGGTAAATTATGTTTCTTGTTAACAAATCCAGTAAAACAAAGATGCAGGAAGGGGTTCAAATTCTAGGGGAGAAATGACACCAAGCATTTATTTGAGGATTTCACTTTACTCATACCATCTATCCTAGGGTTGGGGTTTTGATAATATAAAGCTACCTCATAATGACATGGTCTTGTGCTTAAGAAGTTGCAGAGCTGATATGACAGGAACATAAATAAATCTAGGGTACATGATAATGTGGGAAAAGAAGAAACCCAGGAGAGCAATCTAGGAAAATCTGAGGTAGAATAGTTTTAGCTGGGGGATGGTGAGGGGTACAACAATCAAGGAAGATTTCATGAAGGTCACACTTAAGCTTAGACTTCGAACAAGATAAACATTCACACTTGGGAGGACAAGAAACAAATTTCAGTTATAGATAGGGACGGCTTGTACAAATGTAATAAGGTAGAAGATATGTTAGAAGTAGTTCATTTTGGCTGGATGTGAGGATGGAAGGGAATCACATTGGAGAGGCCCTTAAATGCCAGGCTGGACATGTTTTATTTTGTCCTCGAGGCAATCGGGAGCCACAAGAAGGTTCATGGGCAGAGAACTTTTTCTCTTTTCCATTTTCCATTCTCACTACTGTAATACATACCTCATGGCGACATAAATAGTCACCAAATTGAACAACTGAACATTGTCATTAATGCTGCAGCATCTGTTCACTTGTTGTGTTGACAAGTGCTTTCAAACTGAACTTTGCCACATGAAGAAGTTTAGTTCTTGCAACAAAAACAGTGTGGGTGCCTTTTGGGGAATGCTGACTGCCTATAGATTTGCTTCCACTTAAAGTAAACCTCATTACACTACATGGAAAAAAAAGTCAGGTTTGCCAAATGTAAAGTAAGGCAGTGATTGTTTCCAAAATAAGCGGTCATTCCTTATTTTACAACAGGGTTTCAACACATGGTTCCTTGACATAGCCACTTCCCCCATACCATCTAAAATCCACTGACTTACAGAAGTCAAATCGATACTCAATTTTTCAAGACTATAACTCTTATGATAAACAACATGTCTAAAATACAGCTGAAATGTTATCTCTTCAGGATATCCTCTCTTAATCAACCATCAGAAATGATCATTTCCTCCAAAAAATTCTCACAATATAGTAGACATATTTTGGCTGGTGGAAAGGGTTCTAGAGTTGCATTCAAAGCCTTTCCCATTCAATTACTGGCTACAGGACTAATCTCTCAGAGCCATAGTTTCCTCATCTATAAAATGGAGATCATATTTGCACTGACAAGAGAAAGAGAGAGAGAGAGAGAGAGAGAGAGAGAGAGAGAGAGAGAGAGAGAGAGAGAGAGAGAGAGAGAGAGAGAGAGAGAGATGATAGACGGACACATAGACAGATAGACACACAGACAAACAGACAGACAGACGTACAGACAGAGACTGCACTGCCTACCTGGCACAGTTGTTGAGAGGAAATGCCATGTAAACTTCAAAGCACTAAATAAATGTGAATTATTATTATGTCTCTGATGTGTACTCCATGTTCCACTACAGCTAGCCATGCCTATGTGAAATCTCCATGAGAGCAAGTACAGATTCTTAGTTATCTTCAGGTTACTGAAGTAACCCAGTGCCTAGTACAGCGATGTGTCCTAAATGTGCATTAAATAAAAGGTTGTTTAATTAAAGGTGGGTATGCACTTGATTTCTGGATAATAAACATTTACTAAGCACACACTGTGTGCCAGATATCATGTTAAGAAGAAAGGACATGTATACAGAACACATATAAATACCATTCAAGCTGAAGGATCTGTGATTTTATCAATGTGGATAATTCTCTCCACTGTGCAGATCAAAACCCCACCACAATTTAGAGTAGTCTCAAGACTTCCTATGACCAAAAGAAATTATTTTAATCATTATTCTGTAGCCAACCCAGCAATAGGTCTCTCTTATCTTGGACAAGAGGTGGACAGCTCAACATTAGGTCCAAACTCAAAGCCTTTCCAGCTTGGTAGGGCCTGTCATGACTTGTGATCCATTGACAAGGCCTTCAAAAAGCCATGTGAGCACCTCTACACCATAAGAAGACAGAGGTAAAGTAGAAATACTGACAGGTTTAGAGGGAGGTCCTCTACTTGAGTGTTCATGTTAGTTCAAATCCTAACTCTGACTCATACTACCTGTGTGATACTGGACAAGTCACTCTCTCTTGGGCTCAGTTCCCTCACTCGTAAAATGAATGGGTTATACTAGATCAGAGGTGGGGAACCTGTGGCCCCAAGTCTATATATGGTCCTCCAGGTCTTCAAATACAGTCCTCTGATTGAATCCAAACTTCACAGAACAACTCTCCTTAAATAAAATGATTTGTTCTATAAAACTTGGACTAGGAGTCAAAAGGCCGCACCCAAGGACCTAGAAGGTCACACAAGGTTTCAAGGCCACAAGACTAGATGATCTCCAGAGTCGTCGAATAGCTCTAAAGCTAGACTACTATAATTCAATTACTTTAGTGAGATACGTTACCTGAAAACACATCTAAGGAGAGTTTTTCTGAATGTCTGCTCGTTCCGACAAAACTTGGGCTCAGAGATGATCTTTCTATCTTAGGCAAGGTTTGTGAACCTCGCATTGCACAGAAACACTTCAGACGCAGGAGTTTTAAAAGGAGCCGTGACCCAGAAATCAAGCACCTTTCTTGGTTGTTGTGGGGCGAGTAATTAATCTACTATGTTCTGCTCAACTAGCAGGAGTGACAGCTTGATAACAATAGTAAGACTGACTGGACTGCAATCAATCAATCCAAAAAAATATATTAAGTACATATTATATGTCAGATGTTGGAAATACAAATATCAAGATGGAACAATCCCTGCTTTCAGGGAGCTCACACTCTGCTAACTTACAACCTTCCGATGCTGTTGGGGCTGGGAGGTGGTTAGATCTGGGGACAAGCATGCTGGGAATGTTTGCTGCTCATCCTTCATGCTCATTTACTGCTGCAGAGCAATGCTCCAGCCTTCTGCCTCTTGTGTTTCCCCAGCATTTAGTGCCAGGCGTAGAGTAGTCACTTACTAAAGGATTGCTGACCGGCTGAGTGATAACAGCACCAGCCCCAGGGAAGAATTCCTGAAGGAACTGAGGTCCAGAGCATTAATTCAAATACATATGGACTCAAATCCAGGTTCTGGAACCTAGTTATTACAAATTTATGTCATTCTTGACATAAGTGACTCCATTTTGAACTTGCAATGAATACTGATGTGCCAAGTATTTGGTCAGCATAACTTACACAGGTGGTCTATGAAATACATAGACATCCTGTTAGTATGAGTTATGGTAACCATGGGTTGTTTGTGCTGGTCAAGACAACTTAGCCAGTTTGATGTAACTTGTCTGTCAAATACATAATAGTCACCTTGAGGCCATGATGTCAATGTAGTCATATATTGGCACAAACCAACCTCTTCCAATGATTAGACAAGAGTTACATGAGTCAAAAGCTGAATGGTTACATCCACTATAAAATCAGGTCAGACTAAGTCAAAGTCACCAGTCCTGATCACAGCCAACTATCCTGGCACCACAGTATAGACTGAGGACTCACGCCTGATGCGCCTCATGAAGCCCGAGGGGCCTGACTGCTGCCTCATGGCTTAGGCAGATGGAAGCCAGACTTGACGCAACATTCCTCGCAGCCCACACCTCTCTCGCCGGTCACTTACTACTTTCTGCCTTCTGTTATAGTTTCCTGTTTACATGTCTTATCTTTTTAAACTATATTTGTAACTTTCTTAAAGTTAGGGATCGAGTATTATACTTTTTTATGTATCTCACTGTGCTTTGGATGGGGCCTTGCAATTCAATGTATGTCCAATAAATGTTTCTTTCAAAAACTAGAACAAAAGGATTGCTCCTACTTGACTCCTTAATTTCCAATTTGTTGTGTTACTTATGTGTCAAGCTTGAGATAAACGATGGCAAAAATGAAATGTCGACTGGGAGAATGAAGAACAGACCAAGAAACAGAAGACCAGTGATCTAGTTCTGCTTCTGTCAGTAACTAGCTAAGTAATCAAGTTATAAACACTCCCTGTACCTCAGTTCCCCTTCACTGCAAAACAATGATAACATCAGGATTCTCAAGCGGATCAGACAGCATAGACGACGTAATAGCATCTGAAAAGGTATAAACATCATACAGATGCATATTAGTAGTAGTATGATTATCATGAGAGAGCCAGGAAAGCATGATGGCCAGGAAACTGGCTTCTGAGGCAGAAAGACCTTAATTCAGCTCCTGCCTCTGATACATACTGGTGGTGTGTCTCTGGGCAAATTATTTAACCTCCCAGTTACCCAGATAATTCTCCAGAAGTCTTTAATTCTCTATAAATCTGAGAACAGTCTCTGATCAGCATTAGTAGAAAAAGCATCCTCAACTGAAAGTTCCTTCTACCACTGAAATCGAAGACTCCCTCAAAAGAAAAAAAGATCATTAAATAGCTATACAACTACAAAATTAGGAAGGGCATGTGTACCTGCAGCGGAAAACTTACAAGAAGCTCAGTGGTCAATTAAACCCCACAAATTTCTGACCGTGACAATCTGTATCGGCTTTGACCAAGAGTTTGTATTATCTAACTAACTGTTAAAGCAAACTTCCAATTGGATGAGGCTGAGATGTTGCTTTGGTGATTCAGAATGGGGGAATCACTACTAAATAGTATCAAAAGCAGATAACAGAAAAGCTAGTTAATTATAGGTGGAAAACACACTTTATGAACAATGAAGCCACCAGATGTATAGCTAGAGAATGGGCCATGTTGATTGTTATAGACGTTAGGAAATACAATAAAACCTCAGTTATCACTAAAAAAATAAACAAACCAAAAAAAAAAGACCTCACCACCATACTTCCCTCCTCAAGCAACCTGGAATGTTTCCTAAACAGGCAGTAAATCATCATCATCATCATCATCATCATCATCATCATCATCGTCATCATCACCACCACCACCATCATCATCATCATCACCACCACCACCACCACCATCATCACCATCATCATCATCATCATCATCATCATCATCATCACCATCATCATCATCATCATCTCAACTGACAGCAGCAGCAGCAGCAGCAGCAGCATCTCAACTGACAGCAAATCAGCAGCGGCTGGAGCAACTATCAACAAGGCAAATAGCAGAGAAGAGTCCAAGACCAGAAAATTACTTCTGCTACCTTTGTGGCTGATCAGTTCACTAATTACAGGGAAAGGAGAATTCAGACTGGTGCACAGAACCCATAAATGGCCAGTCCTTCCCCAATGAAAGACAGCAGGCACAAGAAAAGTCATAGGAGACAGAAGAGATAAGAATGGAGACAAAAAGGCAAAAAGAAGTAGAAGAGAAAGAGTAGGGGAGATCAGAAGCAACCGAGATTAGAAGCGTTGACAGGGGAGCAAGCAACAGGCGTTGTCTGGCAGTAGAGAAGACATTCAGTCTTGAGACAAAGAACAGAACATCCCTGCCAGAAGAAAAAACAAACTGCCACCTGGACCAAAGTGTTTAGGGAGCCTCTACTGTGTGTGTGTGTGTGTGTGTGTGTGTGTGTGTGTGTGTGTGTGTGTGGAGAGAGGTAGGAGCATAATGCATGGTAGGGGGTGTCAGCTACATCTACCTT
>CM053596.1:252513298-252527252 GCA_028646575.1 Pseudocheirus occidentalis
AGAGAAAGAGTAGGGGAGATCAGAAGCAACCGAGATTAGAAGCGTTGACAGGGGAGCAAGCAACAGGCGTTGTCTGGCAGTAGAGAAGACATTCAGTCTTGAGACAAAGAACAGAACATCCCTGCCAGAAGAAAAAACAAACTGCCACCTGGACCAAAGTGTTTAGGGAGCCTCTACTGTGTGTGTGTGTGTGTGTGTGGAGAGAGGTAGGAGCATAATGCATGGTAGGGGGTGTCAGCTACATCTACCTCACAAGTGTCTGAAGGTACAAATTGGCAAAGCTGAAATTACTCTAACCCAGTCTGCGCCCTGGGGTCAGTGCAGCATACGCCAAAGAATTTCCTCTACCTCCTCTCCATGTTTCACCAGCTGCCTGAAATCCTTTGGCCGGCAGGAAGCGGGCAGCCCAGCTCTCACCTGCAGACTTCAGCCATTAGAGGAAGACACAGTCACATGGTAACAAGCTACATCCTAACACTGCAGAAGGTTTTAGTACAACGTCTATAACAGAACAAAGCAAGAGCTGCACCAGAGAAACCACCCTACACCCTGGTCTCTAAACTTCTGATGAAAGAGCAAAAGCAGCAGTGCAAGAAAATCATGCTAATCCTGAAAGAGAGAACAGACATCTGTAGATGTTGTGAAAAGGGCAAGTACAGGAGAAGGTGACGCTGTGGTTCATGTGCCATGCCAGCAAAGCTCATAAGAGTCATTTGTTCAAATTCTTTGAAGATTCTAAGTCACCTAAATCTATTTAGCAGCACTGTCATTCATGATCGCTTAATTAAGGCATCAAGAACAAGTTTTGTAAGCATGCCTTTCAATTTAAAAAAAAAGATCTGGGAGATCTCTGGCTCAATGCTAACATGAAAGGCAAAAAGATTGCTTATTTTCATAAGTAAATGCAATTTATCGGGCACCTTACAGTTTTGAAATGATGGCATTGACATTTTAAAAACCACATGGCATGAGATGGTAATACTGTAATGGAAAAGTTTTTAAAAAAAAACAGACTCATCATGCTCCATAAAAATCCTATTCCAATATTTATTGATGCAAAGACGAATCCTGGGTTCTGGAAGGCCAATGGAACACAGGTTCTCTAATGTTAGAAAAGCTTCCAATATGACCCTGAAAACAAGACAGTCTATTTTCCAAGGTTCAGCTGAACTAATCATGGAGAGGCACATCCCCCATAGGCTAGCTACTTACTGATTGAACTTCTATAGCCCTGGAAACCCATGAAACACACACACACAAAGTATGATAAATGCTGCCCCTTCTGTCCCTGCAGTGATGGTGGCAGACTATACAAATAGTCATAAAGTTTCCAGGTCATCAAAAAAATTTTTAATTTGGCTGATGGTATTAGAAATATGAGCTCTTTGTAGGATGACCAACAAGTCCTATTGCCGCAGAGGATGAATCATATCAGTCCATAGAAGAAAGGAGGCAACTGTAGCCAAATGTAAGACGGCTCACAATTTCCTCCAGGGGAAGCAAGATGCCTTAGTGGAATGTGTTCTATCGTACACTTAAAAGCTACACGAAATTGGGCTATCTGGTCATCATCTATTGAAGTTCCAATGAGAAGCAGCATAAAAAGTCCACCATGAAAATAGTTATAGCATAAGCTCCAACCCTGCATAAGGCAAAGTGGTAGAGGAATCCTACGAAGAATTTGTTATGACCCTCCAAATAAAATCAACATACAATCTGATAACTGTGACAAAGGTCCATGCACAGTGAGACCATCAACTTGTCAGAGCCAAGATCAAATTTTATAGTAAACAAAATTTGAAAAGAGTAATGAGAAAAAACTTCAGTTTATAATTAAGAAGATTTAACCCTGAATTATTTTAAAAAGCTATTCAGGGTTAAATCTTCTTAATTATAAACTGCATTTATATATATATAATATATTTATAACAATTTCAATTATTTTAAAAAGCTATTGAAAAATCAAAAATGGAAAACGGACAACAAAAATAACTTCAACACTAGCTAAAATGATTTCATCCATAAGTCAAACCAGTCTTCCCTAGCTCTAACAGGTGAGTTTTTGCCTTATCTTCTCCTGGAACCAGGTTTTCCATACCATTTCAAGGATATCTCCAAACTATGCCTCTCTACAATATAACAGCCTCCCTCTCCTTTCCAAATCCCATTTCTGTATTGCCTTTTCCCACTAGAATATAAACTCTCTGAGGCCAGGAACTGTTTTGCCCACTTGTTTTTGTATCCTGAATGCTTAGCACAGTGCCTGGCATCTGGTAAGCATTTAAGAAAGCTATTTAAATTAATTGTTAAAACAGAAAACTGAGAGATCCCAAGGAGCACTTTAGTCAGCAAACATCTGACTTACTTGCCAAACAGGGAGAGAAAGGCTGCCAAAAGGCAACACTCATAGCTACTGGGTTAAGAATATAACTTCAGCTGTAAAAATCGTACAAAAAAGAATGATGGGCCTTTATGTATCACCTCATAAAGCAAAGGCGAAAACTGGAGGTAAAGTCAGTCCAAAAATAAAGCTTGTCAAGAAAGCCAACAAAGCAAAATCATCTCAAAGGCAATCGAGGATGAAAACAGAAAGAGAACTACAGACAAAACAATGGAAAAGATTTGCAAAAATTATTACAACAAACTGTTTTCCCCATCAAGGGTAGAGGAACAAATGTGTTTAGATGCTAACACCACAGTCCTTGAGGCGCTAACAGGTTAATAGCACTAGATAAAAATGTACTAAAGGAAACAGCAGCTAAACTGGCTCAAATTCATACAGAGGAAGTCTGGATTCAAGGTGATATGATTGTGTGAGCACTAAAGGATTTTACAATTTATAAAGTCAATACTAAAAGTATAGAAAAAGTCTTGGACTATACTGACCCTAAAAAAGGTGACTGGAAAACTACAAACCTATATATCTACTCTTCCATCTAAACATTTCTACGAGGTTAATATGCATATTAATTGACAACATCCTCAATGAGATGACTGGTAGGGTTAATAAGCAAGCTTTCACAAATAATATGTGAAAACAGACCACATTTTTACCAAGTCCCATAAATCCCACCAGGGGGATTGTTAATTGATTGCCAAAAAATGTGCATTAAATCCTGTAGGAAAAAAATGTCACATTTTTATAAGAAGTTATCTCCCATGTATATGTTAAGATAATTAAAAACTTCTTAAAAGATCTCACAAAAAAACAAGCCTGTTCAATGACCCACCAATAAAAAGTGTCAGGCAAGGCATAAAATAGGGAGATATTCACCATGGTGATGGAAGTGCTTCAACAGAGAATACTGATGGATTCTCCTTTGATGGTAAAGTCCTTCAGATGCTTCTGCTTGGTGAATGATTCTGTGTTGACTGCATCAAGCTTCAAGGTAGTGTGGAGTCTCCTGTAACTGATGTGTGATTACCCAAAAGTGTTTGACCTGGCCATCAATATAGAAAAGACCAAATAGATGTTTTAAATGCCTAATGCCCAGAATTCAGGATGTATCAAAATCAAGGGTTTTTTACTAGGAGTCCATGAACGTGTGGGGTTTTTTTTAATACTCTGTTCATTGTATTCAAATACAACTGGTTTCCTTTGTAATTCTATGTACTTTATTTTATGCATTTAAAAATATAATTCTGAGAAGTGGTCCAGAGGCTCCAAGGGGTCTACGACACAAGAAACATTAAGGATCACTAATACAGAAGGCCTCCTTCAGAGCTTGTCCAACACCCAAGCTTATCTGGGACAGTTAATATACATACGCACAGAGCTAAAAAGGAAAGAGAGAAAGGGAGGAGAGTGGGTGGAGCGGAGGAGACAGAGAAAAAGAGGGAGGAGAGAGCATGGGAAACTAAAAAACTAAAAAGTATCTTTCCTGACCTCAAGCTTCCTATAACAGCAAAAGCCTATCATTTCAAAACAAAGATTTTACCAGTTTTGCTGTATTCCTATATCATATATATGATTATAATTATATATTATATAATTATATATAATTGATATAGTATATAATTATTTATTATTATATATAATTATATATTGTGTGCATATATACACATATACATATATATACAAATATACTTGTTATATATGTATACATATGCTTGTTATATATTATGTAATAAACATTGCTATGTATACATACATATATACATATATCTATATAGTATATGACAATGAGACCTGGAATACCACTGCCCTCGAAGAAATAACAAATGAGCATTACACCGAGGGCAATGGACAGGTACATGCTGGGGGTGAACAGGCTGCAACACACAACCAAGAAGGAGCCTTTAAGAACAGCAGTAAAGGATGTCATCAAAAGATTGTATGACAGAAAAAGAAGACGGGGGAAGGAACACATGGTGAGAACCAGAGAGGGATGAGAGGGGAACAGCCAGTGCTCAGTTCATGATGCTGGGAGAGAGCAAGGACAGTCTCCAGCACCTTGGGTGGATTCCTAGCCTAACTTCTGTGAGGACACTGACAAGAGCTGTGAAGGATGAGCAGACGTGCCTGGCTTCCAACCTCCATTATTAGAGGAAACATCTGAATTAAAATCACAGGTCCATTTTATTATCTGAGATGCTACAAAATAATTCAGTGGCTTTCTTAGAGTACTCCTCTTTGAGCACTCTGAACAGTCCTGCAGTGCTGATGAAACGGAGCAGGTGCAGGTGCAGGTGCATCCAGAATCCCCAAATTGAATCAGAGAAGGACCAGGCTGACTATCTTCCATGTCCTCATTCTGCTACAGCAATCTTATAAAATAGAATCCAGGGCACTGTAGACACATTTGTTGCTTACAGTAATAGCACCAGTCATTTTTTTTCTATCACCCTTTGTACCCGCAGTGAAAACAGAGACAGCCAAACAATCCTACCAGCAGGCAGCTGTAAAGTCCATTCTGAAGAAGCAGCATTATGGTCTGCTGACATTTTCATTCTGTACCGACATGCTAATATAACCAACGTGTCAACTGGGACATGAAACACTATTACAGAAAAAAAAACCACAGTTGACCCTGTACAAGGACGCTCAACCCTGTTTTATGTAACAGTAAAGAGGCAAACTTTGATGTTGCTTGTCCCTGGAATTCATTTGAAATTAAGAACTGAAGAAAATAGTGGCCAGGTAGCCAGTCTGCAGAGGTATCACCTTTTCAGGATGAAGAAGTCGGCAAGTGGTGTGGGCTACTCTTGCATGGTACTACATGAAAAAAATGAAGGCAGCATGTCAGAAAGCATTTATAAAGTGCCTACTATGTGCCAGGGCACTATACTATACACGACAGGAAGGAGCCCATACTTACTTCTGAATGTGTATTATATGTAAGTTTTCAGGTAATAGTTAACAAACTCGATGAAGATTCATTCGCCTAGTACTGGGCATACAAAGAAAGGCAACACAAGGAGCCTATATCCTAAAGGGAGAAATGATATGCAGATAACTGCTTAAGCTCAGATAAAAACAGTATAAATCAAAGGTAATCCGCTGGGGGGGGGAGAGGGGTGGGGAGTGGGAGGAGGTGAGACGGGGGAAGGCCACTTGAGTCTTCAAATAGACCAAAAAGCCATGAGGTATAAGTGAAGGAGAGGTCAATCATCAATTGTGCCTGATGGCTCTTTCTATCCCTTCCTTCCAATGACATATAATTAGCCAAGTGACTATAGGATAATGTAGGAATCATTCTCTTCCAAGTTCACAAGTAATTTAGAAGCAGTGGCATCAGGCTTCCAACCTGAATGGAGTCCATGGATAAGGTCTTTGGGGTTTTTTAAATTTTATTTTATTAAATTTGTTTATCTACTTTTAGTTTACAACATTCAGTTCCACAGTCCCTTGAGTTCCAAATTTTCTCCCTGTCCCTCTCCTATCCTTCCTCCTCCCCTATGGCTGCACTGAATCCGATACAGGCTCTACAAACACCTTCACATTAAGCATTAGTCAGGTTGTAAAGAAGAATTATAACCAATGAAGTGAACTATGAGAAAGAAGGAATGAAAGAAAACTAAACACGAGAGAGAGAGAGCAAGTAGTTTGCTTCAATCTGAACTCAAATTCCGTAGTCCTTTTCTCTGGCTGTGGAACCCTTTCCATCATGAGCCTTTTGGTCTCATAACCTTGCATTGCTGAGAGGAGTCCAATCTATCAAACTTAGTCATCACAGATACAATGTATCCTTAACTGTATACAATGTTCTCCTGGTTCTGCTCTCCTCACTCAGCATCAGTTTGTCCCAGGATATTAAGAAGTCCTTCTACTCATTTTTCATAGCACAATAGTATTCCACTACATTCATATACCACAACTCGTTTAGCCATTCCCCAATTGATGGGCATCCCCTTGGTTCCTAATTCTTTGCCACAACAAAAAGAGCTGCTGTAAATATTTTTGTGCAAATGGGTCTTCTTCCCACTTATATTATTTCTTTAGGATACAGCCCTAGAAGTGGCATGGCTGGGTCAAAGGGTATGCACTTTTTAATAGCCCTTTGGGTATAGTTCCAAATTGTTCCCCAGAATGGTTGGATCAGTTCACAACTCCACCAACAATGCATTAGTGTTCCAATTTTTCCATGTCCTCTCCAGTATTTATCATTTTCCTGTTTTGTCATCTTAGGCAATCTGGCCATTGAGGTGTGGTATCTCAGAGTTGTTTTGATTTGAATTTCTCTAATCAATAGTGATTTAGAGTATTTTTTCATATGTTTATAGATATCTTTAATTTCTTCTTCTGAAAACTGCCTGTTTATATCCTTTGACCATTTATCAATTGATGAATGACTTCTATTCTTATAAATTTAACTCAATTCTCTGTATATTTAAGAAATGAGGCCTTTATCAGAGACACTGGTTGTAAAAATTCTTCCCCAATTTTCCACTTCCCTCCTAACCTTGGTTACACTTGAATGAGACAGGTGAAAGCATTCTCATAAAATAAAAGAGACAGTCACCAAACTGGAGCTAGGTCCTAGATCTCTTTAGGCCTAAGTTTCATGTTCCTGTAAATCACCTGATTTCAGGGAAATAAGATGATGTGCCCCTACTTCCCCTCCCTTTTTCCTGTGAGGGCCTTTTTGTTACAGCCCCCTTTTGCTACATATGGATAATCATAGCTATATGTCTTTGTATTGGGCAAGAGGGGCTTTCCAGGGTCCTGCATAGACTGTGAGGTCATGTCACCCCACCAATGGGGTAATGATCCAGCATTAGGGGATTTTTGATGGAAGGGGGCTTGGGGGTTTATCTGGAAATTTTGGGGGTTTTCATAGAATTGTACAAGGGTATAAAACTGCTTGCTTGCCTCTTCTTGGGTGCCTCCCTATACCAGACTGACTGGAGTAGGTGACGCCCAACTCTGGCAAGACTTGTCTTTAGAATAAAGAGCTTCTGTCTTTACCTTGATAAACATCTGGTTTATTTAGGTAATGGTCCATGGGGTCTTTTATCCCACACACACTGACTTTGTTTGTACAAAAACTTTTCAACTAAATGTGATCAAAATTGTCCAATTTGCATTTCGTAATGCTCTCCATCTTGTTTGGTCATAAATTCCTCCCTTCTCCATAAATCTGACAGGTATCCTATTCTTTCCTCTCCCAGATTGGATAAGGTCTTTAGAACCTTCGATTAAAGAGAGATTAGAAAGTTTGGCCACCATCCAGTCTGGGACAGTTTATATACACTTCTAATTGCCAGACAGAGCCTCCAGTGATGGTGGCAGTGATAACAGAAGAGGAAAAAGAAAAAAAAGAGGTCAGGTGGGGAAGATCTCTGAAGGCAAGATGCCAAGGAGGCTTAGAGATCAAAAAAAAAGATAGAGAAGATTTAGAAATTTGTGAAAGGGGAAAGCCCAAGGGCCAAAAAAGCAAGTGACGCCTGAATTAATTCTAAGAGGGAGCTGGGATCCCCGGCCAGTGAATTCAGGTCATCCCAGAGAAGGATTTCTCAAAGGGTAAGATAGAAGAGTGGGTATAAGCTGTTGGATACAAAGGTGCTTGTGAGTTCCTTGAAGTAGAGATGGAGATATAATGTTTCGAATACCACCAACAAATTAGCAAATACATGGAGAAACAGCAAATAGTCTGAGGATTCTCTTCCAGAGGGCAAGACAAATACTGGGGAAAAGTTACTTCTGGTTGTTTTTATTTCATTATTATTCATTAATTAATTTACAGAACAACAGCCGTGCTGTAGTGCCCAGGCAATCTTATGGCTGCACAGCCTTCCTGAGAGGCAAACAACTAAGAAAGCAAGCAATGACAAGGGCTTTTATCCAGAAACCCCAGGCTCTTCTATCCTACACCAGACTTAGCATCCTGTAAGCAATGGAGAGTCTATAAATTCTTGCTGGATCAAATCCATCTGCATCTACAGTATCTCCACAGCATGGCAATGAAAAAGGCACTGTGATGTTGTGGGCAGAGTGCTGGGCATGGAGGCAAGAAGACCTGGGTTCATATTCTGCTTCTGAGACTTCCTCACTTTGCAACCCTGGGCGTCATTGCATTTCTCTGTGCACTAGACAACTAACTGCACAGGACTTACATCCTAGTCACAGCACAAGTTGGGTATAATTTGTTGGTAGAAGGAGGTCCCCCATGATGATAAACTATAGATCCATGGCCTTGAATCATCATGAAAATGTCAAATTATGTCTTGTGGTGAATACTCAGAACATTTAATAAAGATATCCTTCAAAAGAAATAACATTCTGGACAATTTCACTCTCAATACATGAAAAATCTCCCATTTCTCCACCAAATAAAGGTTAAAAGCAGAATTCTAAGAAAATCATGCTAACATTAAAAGAGAAATGGCATCTGTAGGTGCAGTTAGCAAGTTTCTGCTACTGTAAAACTGATTATTGATCACTGATTGATTAGTAGTTAAGAGTTTTATTAATCACAGTAATAACCATTGTGACCACTTCCTAAAGGCTTAAATTTGGAACTATTTTGTAGAAGCCGTGACAGTATACTTGATAGGAGACCGTGCATATCACCCAGTATGCTTGATAGGAGGCTATGCATATCACTTTGAGAAAACTTCCCTCTTGTGGGGCAGAGCCAAGATGGTGGCAGAAGCAGCAAGGTTCCGTAGCTCCCACACAGCCACCTCAAATACCCATGAAATATGACTCTAGACAAATTTTAGGGCTCCAAAACTCACAAAAATACAGAAAACACATCTCTCACTGAAGGCAACTTGGCAGGTGGGGCTCATCACAGCAGGCTGGGAGCCAAAACCAGCCCAGCCTGAAACCATGGCCTGAACCCAGGGTGGTCAGGAGGAGCCACAGCTAGAGTCTTCAGGACAGCGGATCTGCACCTAGGGCAGTTCCAGATTTATCAAGCCAGGAGAAATAAGGCTAAGAGAAAGGTCAGTGGGATTCAGCTAAATTTGACGGAGAAAAATGGGTCCAGCGTAACTGACCCCAGGGAAAGGAAGCAGTGGAAGCAGCGGAAGTGGCACAAGCGGCACAAAGCGGCACAAGCAGCACAAGCAGCAGCCGCTTCCAACCCAGCTGCTTCAGAGCTCCTGGCCTGCAGATCGCAGGGGGGCCAAGGCGATTTATCAGAAGCCAAGTGCTCTTGTGTTGAGCAGCCTAGATCCAGATTGTGGTCTTGGGTGGTGGTCCTGGGGCGTACTTTCAGTGAGCCAAAGCTGGTGGGGGCTGCAGCACCCCCCCAATAGCTCTGGCAGTTGGGAAAACCCCAGAGATTTGGGACAGAGTTTTCCCCCCTGGAAGCAGATTTCCAGAGAGCTAAAAAATCAAGCAATTAATTGACTGGCCAATATGAGTAGGAAATGGAAGCAAAGTAAGAACAGCAATCAAACTCTAGAATCCTTTTTTGGGGACAAAAAGGATCAAAGCATGGAATGGGAGGAAGACAACACAGTCAGAACTCCCACACCAAATGCTTCCAAGAAACATCAAGATTGCCTAGAAGCCATAGATCGCCTTTAAAAGGACTTTGAAAACCAAATAAGAAAAGTGGAGGAAAAAGTGGGAAGAGAAATGAGAATGATGCAAGAAAATTATGAAAAGAGACTCAACAACCTGAATGAACAAAATAACACCTTAAAGAACAAATTAACTCAAATGGCAAAAGAGGCCCAGAAAGCCAATGAGGAGAAGAATGCCTTAAAAAGTCAAATTTGCCAGATGGAAAAAGAATCTCAAAAGCATTCTGAAGAGAATAATTCCTTCAGAATTAGAGTGGAGCAAATGGAAGCAAATGACTTTATGAGAAATCAAGACATTATTAACAGATACAAACAAATGAAAAAATAGAAAGGAATGTGAACTATCTCCTTGAAAAAACTTGCCTCTTAAAGGAGATGAGGAAGATGAATGAAAAATGATTCAACCTGGTCATGGGATGTTCTTCCCAGAACTGGGTTTCTCTATCGCAGGGGACTATGGAGTTGGGGACTTTCCAAGGATGTTGACTAATTCTGTGTCCCTATTACCATGGGTTCTGGAAGACCCCTTTTGCAAGTCAGTGTAATTAGGGACTAATCACGGTTTTAGTTTAGCTGGCACCAGTTGACATTATATGATGAACTTATATAACTAAACCATATAAAAAGATGCTCTGATCGTATGAGTGGATCTTTGATTATTGAGGGATCATTGACCTCTGTTGCTGGTAAATGCTAACCTCACTAATATACAGATTGTGCTTAGATCTTTGTGTCTCAGTCTCCTTTAACTGTAGACTTATAGTGACAGTATATAATAAATTCTTAACAAATGTTTATTCCTTGATTGATTGACTGACTTGCAAAAGAGCAAACATAGGAAAATGTGATGGAACCCTTTAAAACTGTTCCCTTGACATTCATTATATCAAGGCTCAGAATAACCAAGCATTCAAATTCTTCCAACAGTCTTAGCGGACTATAAGTTATCTAAAACTGTTTTAAGAGTAACATCCTTTACGATAGCTTTACTAAGCCATTTTGTATGATGTATGACCACAAATCAAGGCGGATTTCTAATCCCTCTAAGCTAAGTGAAGTTGCTGTATCCAAAAAAAGATTCATTACTTACAATCAGACTTAAAATGAATCACTCCAAATCAATGGTCCTTAGGACACCCACACCCCCACCCTAAAAAGGCATATAATTCATCACCAATTTCAAGAATGTTTAGAATTAAGTGTCAAAACCTTCAAGCTATCCAGAGCATTCTCTTCTCCAGAATGGCTCATTCTCCACAATTTCCAATACCAGATTTCACATCTGTGAGGTGGTAAAGAAATTTAGTTCTAGTCTTCATAGTTCAACTTTGAGAATAACTCTCATCCCCTGAAATATGGCTATGACTATAGACCATCAGACCTAAAAATCGTAGTTAGTCAATAAGGATTTAGTAAATACCTACTATATGCCAGGAACTGTGCTAAGCAATGGGGACACAAAAAAGGCAAAAAATAGTCCCTACTTTCAAGTCTAAAGAGGGGGAACTTGAAAACAACTATGCAGAAACAAGATATGTGTGGGATAATTTGAAGAAAACCAAAGTACTGGCACTAAGGGGAGCAGGAAAGGCTGGCATTTTTAGCTGTGGGTTATTCCAGGTATGAAGTGATGAAGACCTAGACCAGAGGGGCAGAATGTCAGAGGAGAGAATGTGGTGTATGTGAGAAATATCTAAAAGGAAGATTCAACAGAATTGGACAACTTACTGGGGGAAGAGCAAGAGTGAGAAGTCAAGGATGGAGCTAGTCTCAAGTAGGAAGCTGTTCTGGGTGACAGGGAGGATAGTGATGTCAACAGTAATAAATAATAGGAAAATTAGGAAGAGGGCATAGCAGAAAATAAAATAAGTTCAGTTTTAGATATGCTGAGTTTAAGATGTTGACAGGACATTCAGTTTAAGATGTCCATTGGGCATTTAGAGATGGGAGACTGGAGGTCTGCAGAGAATCAGCATAGGAATCAGCACTGAATCCACAGGAAGAGATCACCAAGGGAATGGTATAGAAGGAGAAGACAGGAGGATCAGTCAAAGCCTTGAAGGACAACCACAATCAGTGGGCATGACCTGGATGAAGATCCAGGAAAGGAATAATAACAAAGGTAGGAGGAGAGTCAGGAAAGAATAGGGTCACAAAAACCTAGGAAGAAGAAAATATCAAGGAGAAGAGGGTGACCAACAATGTCCAGGTGAGATAACTGAGGCCCTGAGAGGTAGGAATCACAAAAGAGGAAGTAGGAGAGCCACAAATCAAATCTAGATCCTGAATTCAAATCTAAGCTTCTTTCCACTATACCAACCTGATATGGCTAAAAGGTGGACAGACATTCAGTCTGTGAATCTAATAAGGAAGTGTCCTCATTGATTTGGTTATCAATTAGGTGGCACAATGAACACAGCCTGGAGTTAGGAAGACCTGAGTTCCAATCCAATCTCAGACACTTGCTAGCTATGTGACCCTGGGCTAGTCACTTACCCTCAGCCTCAGTTTATATGTAAAATGGGGGGTGACGATAGCACCTGCCTCACAGGGTTGTGGTAAGGATAAAAGGAGCTAATGCTTATAAAAAGAATTTGCAGAAACCTTAATATGCCATATAAATGCTAGTTAATGTTATTATTATTGCTCCACTTGGTAGAAATATTGCAAAAACTTCCCATTCCTCCAGGAGTACAATTCTCAGATGCTGAGAAATCTTTCGGATAGAATATTATAATATGGATAAAGTTCTCTGGTACAGCAGCTACATAGCCCACATGGATCAGGGTCAGGACCATCCTTGCACAAAATCCCAAAGAGGTAAAGGCTGTCTTTGGCTCCATCTTGTCTTCCCATTTTATGACATGCTCAAATCATGTTCTGCCAAATTGAACCTACCACCTTCACTAGGGCACCCCTATCTTGTGCAGTAATCTACTCCTTGACCTGATCTCTCTTTTCCTACCTTCATTAATAAGTTACCGGACTTTTATCTTATGTCATTCAGAGATACACACGGTTGCCAGCTGGCTAATCATTGATAAATTCAACCACTGGAAAGGTGTTAATGGATAATAATGGCTAGATACATTACCTCTCCCAAAGATACAGTTTATAATTGAAAATAATATTACTAGAATAACATCTTAACCCAAACTTCTTATTTCCATTTGTCAGATATGTTATCATGAAGATTTCTTTCCAACATGGGCTGAACTACATCACCAATGGGTTCTCTTCCAAATCCTGCCACTCTGAAATTTTAAGTACCAGAGCAGGAAGCTGGAAAAGGGGTTTGAGAGCAAATGAACATTAGCCCCTCAAGTCACTGATCAACTCTTCACCTAAGAGCAGCCTGGCTTAGGGCCATCGCCTCATCCTTCACAAGGGGTTAAACCTGCCAAGGAAAGCAATTTCACAGACCCAAAAAGCTGTTCAATGACAAACTCGCAGGAAGTAGAGTCAAGAGAGTTTATGGTGACCTTCAAAGTCTTCCAGTCCAGCTCCATCATTTTAGTGATTAATGATTGAGACAAGGCCCAAAACGATGAAGTTATCTGCCCAAAGTCAAGTGAGATCTAGTTAGTATTTAAAACCAATACCAAAAACCCTGTGTCCAGACCCATGGAACCAATGAATGCTCTTTTCATTATCCCAGTTCTGGGGGTAATGCAATAATCTGCAATGTGAGATGCCATCTTACAATCAGTAACAGGCATTATAAATACGTCTGACACAAGAGATACAACAAAGGCAACTTGGGTAGGATATTTTCTATAAATTAAGTGCAAATAAAAATTGTTCTGAACTAGATCTAATTTTCTCATTGCTGTGCCATCACATTTAAAGAAAAATGTTTACTCCTTTTTAAAGACAGATAGTAGTTTAAGAGTCTATGTAAAAACTAAGTCTTAAATCTGATAGAATTACTCATATATTCTGGTTGGGTTATTATATATTATTACATAATTATATT
>CM053596.1:252527752-252543787 GCA_028646575.1 Pseudocheirus occidentalis
ACATAATTATATTTTATATATATATATATATTTATTATATACTGGGTTATATATATATATATATATATATATATATTCCTGCCAGTATCAAGGAAATCCCCAGGCCTGGAAAGATGTGCCCAAGGGTGTGCTGGAATCAGCTAACACAGGCTCACCAACTGACTGTTAAATTTTCAGTTCAAGCATTTGTACCTTAGAACCGGAAAATACTAGAAATCACTGCTTGATTACTGTTCTGTTGATTTGTCTAGATTTACAAAAATGATGGAGAAAATGCTAATTTGTTGTTTAGTGGTTCAGTCATGTCCACTTCTTCTTGACCCCATGTGGGGTTTTCTTGGCAAAGATCCTGGAGTGTTTTGCCATTTCCTTCTCCAGCTCATTTTACAGATGAAGAAACTAAGGCCAACAAGGTCAAGAGATCTGTCACACAGCTTAGTAAGTATCTGAGGACACAATCGACCTCAGGAAAACGGATCTTCCTGCCTACAGAGCCAATGATCTGTGCCACCTAGCTGCCTCTAAAATGCTAATGATACAGATTAAACTTAAAAGTATGCCATGTGGACTTTTTTTCTTTCAGAGAACAGATTGTTTAAACATTTACCATGACATTCCTGGATGTACCTATAAAGAAAAATTGGATAAGAGAGAGAAGACAAGTTTATCGTTTGTCTTCTACTATTTGTTTATTAATAAGCCACCACGTATGTAGTGGAAAGAGTAATGAACTGACCTGAGTGTTATTTCTGGTCCTGCCATTAACTACTATGAGACCTTAGGCAAGTCACGTAACTCCGTGAACCTCCTCCTATTTATCTGCCTTTTGTAAATTAAGATGTCCTGGCTAAATGATCTCTACAGTCACTTCTAGTTCTCAATTTGATAATCTCTTCCAGTTCTACTATTTTCTGAACCTAAGTCACATACTGACTTTAAATGTGTGTGGAGTCAGACTCTAAAGGACTAGTTCAAGATGACTTAGACAGAAGTCATCTAGGAGGAAGAGAGAGCTACAGAAAAGGTGAATGTCTGAACCCATGACTACATCAAGCTAGAAGAGGGATCTGTGTCTCAAACTGAGACTGTCAAGTCATTTTTCCCTTATAACAAAATCCTCAACTTGTCTATAGATATATAGCTCACTTCTTCCCCATCTCCTTAATCCTCATCCCCATCTCCCCGTCTCCCAGTTCTAGTCCATGATTTTATCCCAAGTAAGATGGTTTCCCCTCCTACAGAAGCCTTGGGACAGCAGTGGGTTTTTTGCCCAAATGTGTTGCTAAAGGGATTGGCTCATTTTGGTAAGTATCCATCATGCTTCACTGCCAATCTTTTGCTTAATGAGCCATCCCACAAAAGTGACACTGTTCCTCCTGGGAATGCTAGGCTCCAACAGGCAACATATTTTCTATGTCAAGAGTGCAACACATGGATTTCAAAATAATTTGTGCTCATTCCTCACCACTGGTCTAACAGTAAAGCCCCTTATACAGTTGGTATTTCCAGGCACAAATAAGGGCCTTGCTCAAGAGAAGCATACAAAACAGATTGGGACACAGTCGATTTTGACATAGTAATATCAAATGTCAGTCACAATGGTGGCTTGCCTCAGCAATCTCAAATTTTCATAAAGGCCTTACTGATGACCCTCCAATTTACCCCAAACAAAAGTGGCTCTCCACCATTCCCTGATCCTACCACACCCACCAACAGCATGCATGACAGCAAGCCCAGGCAAGAGACTTTGTCTAGCCCCTTCATCTGCTAGACAGACACTTCCCTCTGGGATGGCCTTCCATCTACTCCGTAACGTCATGTGTGAACAGCTGTTTGCATGTCGTCCCTACATCAGAACATGAGCTTAAGGAGGAGGTTGTGATTGGGGCTCTCTTTACATCCCCAGGGCCTAGCACTGCGCAGGAGTTTAATAAATGCTTGTTGACTAGATGACCTAAGAAAAGACCATGCAAACACCTGGGCAGACTTGTCACAGCCACACCAACACAGAACAAACCAAATGTCATGGGAAATTCTGCGGCATACGCAGTGAAAGCCCGTATGATGAAGCTGAGTGTTACTCCACTGAAGTGTTCCAAACCAAACGCGTTCACAGGTATTTTCCCTTTTGTATTCCTTCCAGGTAACTGGGTACCAGCATCATTAGAGCCTCCCTTTTATACCAGGAGAAAGTTAGGAACAGATTTGTTGGGTAGCTTCCCTACAGCCACATTTTACCTATTCCCTTTCATTAGCTCTACAAAAATAACAAAGTTGGATGAAAAAATTTCAACAATCAGACCATCTGATTGGCAGCTTAGGAAGTCAGCTAGATGCTATTACCATGAACATTTTACAAGGGTGGCTTTGATCATAATGCATTAACGATGACTCTCGTACTTAGCAGCTGTGTGGCCCTGAGCAAGTCATTCTTATTCTATGAACCATAGTTTCTTCATGCATGAAAGAGGACAATAAGATACAACATATGAAGAATTCTCTATACAGATGCCATGTGTTACAGCATGATGTTGGCTGGTTCAACATCATTCAAGGTAAGAAGACCACAGTAACAGGACTAAGAAACCCTCATCACGGGATATTCAGTGATCTTTCCATCAAAGCACATGACTACAAGGGGTCTGCAAAGACAGGATCAAAGAAAACAAATTCATCCATAAACTGAAATGTCTGTGAATACATCACCTGTAGAAAAGTAATGCCTTTTTATTTCTTCTATATCAAATAACTGAAATTAGTTCAATCATAAAAACTGGACTCAGTTCTCCAGGCCAAGGCTTAGAATGGATTAGCTAAAGCCTAAGAAAAAAAGACATTCTTTGGCCAACTTTAAATCTTTATTTAAAAAAATGAAAATATTATCCAAAGCAGTGACATTATATCCATTCCAATGATGAAAATAAAGAGTTTTCCCAGGGCAAATGGAAACCACCACCCCATCCCCACCACCCCATCCCCAAGGCACAAATATTTAACCAGATGATAAGCAATATGATTATAGTATTGGAGGAACAACAACTGCTCTTCTCTGCCATCTGCTGCCAGCTTCATACATAGGAAGTAAGTCTGTCTCTTATCTCTGTCTCTGCCTCTACTTCTCTCCGTCTCTCTCTCTCTCTCTCTCTCTCTCTCACACACACACACACACACACACACACACACGGCACCCCCTTTGCTCCCTATGATCAGAGAACATAAGTGTGAACTATGTCAGGAACAGCCACAGTTGAGAGTCTGTCTATTCATCACCCAGGTGACCTTATATGACCTAATCTGCATCCTCACCCCCTCTAGTCAATCAAGCCCCTAGGCAAACTTTAGCAATGAAGTCCAGCCAGCATCCTCTGGTTACCCACCGCTCTTCACCACCTCCAGATGCAGTTAGGTGCATGTAGAGACCAGTAACACACAGTTCACAAGGCACTGCCTTTAGAGGGAGGAAATAACAAGGTTTTCCAGAAGTGTGGCTAGTCTGTTTTTCCTTATGAATACAGGAAGTTTGTTCTATAGTGTCTCTTCAAAAAAAAGGGAGGAGATGCATAAGCCAGCCTAATTGTGAGTTTCGTGTCTGAATCAGGAAATCAGCCGACCATCAGAGTCATAACTAGGGCAAGGTAAACGGAGCTCTGACAGCATTGGCACTCTGATAGCACTCCCACTCCTACCACTGCACTGCGGAGAAACAACTGAGCTTAGCACCTAGTTAGCAAAAATAATTGGTTAAAATAGGAAGTTACCAAATGATTCTCCCACCCCTAGGCATCTTTCTCCAACAGCAGCCTTAGCTTTAAAGTACCAGGTTCTATGCCCAAGGAGACCAGTCTCCCAAAATAGGGGAGTGTCATGAGGTCCAAGTAAAATTGTCTATTAAAGCTGATTTAAGAGTACATTTTGTACTAATTTTCTCCAAGCTTTAAAATTGCTAGTTATAGCCATGTCAGCAACATCAGAGGTCTCAGATTATGTCAGGGGCTTAGAGGAACGCGGGAACCCTCTGTCAAAACCTTTGCTTAATTATTCCCTGAAATCAATGTAACCTTGGTGCCAGGGCCATAGGAAGCTGCTCCCAGGGTGTGTAATAGCAGTGTGGCGCTATTAGAAGAGTCTGCGGTGTCTGAAAGGGAGAGGCGAGGCAGGGTAAATCTGAACCCCCATCTGTTAGCACGCACACTAGTCATGATATGCCACACCACACCACTGCCGGAGCCTATATTACAACTCACTGGTGCATCCACAGCCAGCAGGTATACTCAGACTGACAGATAGCAGGCATTTCAAAGAATGAGCATTCTCACTGAAGTGGGGATTCCCTCCACCATTTCAGAAGGTAATCCATATATGCAATTAAAAGCATGCTGCAGCAGATAAAAAACATTGGCTCTGGAGTCAGGATGACGCAAGTTCAGACCCAACCCTGACACTTCTTATGTGCCTTACACAAATCATTTACCCTCAAAAACTGGTCTAGGTTATCTATGATCCTATAACCATTTCTTACGTCTTCCCATTAGGGGCCTGTCCAATATGCAACATTTGGCTTTATAAATATTGTGTAGACAGTGGTGCAACATTCAGGCTGTCCATTCCTTATTCTCAGCAAGCCTGGTCCAGAGAGCCAGTATGATGTGGAGGACATTCTCCTATTGCCTAGGAGTCAGGAGAATATGAGCTCAAATCCTGCTTCATACACTTATTACCTGTGTGACTTTAGGCAGGTCACTTATCTCTCTGACTCATTTGCCTCATCCATAAAACAAGGGACCTTTGCATCTCTGAATCTATAACCCTATGATCTCCTCTTCTAGTTACATATCTCTTATAATGTCTTCTCCAAAAAGCATTCCCTGAATACAAACTATTCTGTAAATTTTATCCTGAGAACATGATGTTCCATAAACTATAGTCCTGTAAAATCTCTGGGGAAACATTGTTGTTTTTGCTTTAACCAAAACAGGCTTAGGTGGCAAGATCACTGAAAGAACTACACAATTTCATTCATATATATAGACTTGATGACCTCTGAGGTTCCTTCCAGTGTTAAGGTTCTGTTATACAAAGTTCCTCCAACTTGTACTTGTGCATGTAGCCATTTGTATGTCCTGAAAAAAGATAAAGAAACTGCTGTTCCTGACAGAGAAGAAAAAGAAACGGACAAATAAAAAAAGAGATGGGGCTAGAGTGAGATATGGCAACCATGTGGGAAAAACATTAAAAAAAGATTAAATGTGTTGATGCACATGTGTGAAGTCTTGACAGAAGGACAGACTTTAATAGACATAATATGCAGAAAAGAATATTCATATTATATATATGAATGAAATTGTGTCACATATGTTATAGATATAGATATAGATATAGATATAGATATAGATATAGATATAGATATAGATATAGATATAGATATAGATATAGATATAGATATAGATATAGATATATAATCCAGCTCAATCTCATTCTTCCATTCAACTCTGGGTCAACTTCACACCACCAAGCAAAAACACCTAATCAGAACATAAATATACCGTGAAAGCCTAATTCAATGGGCTGCTAATTAACACCAATAAAAGTTTTAGAGATCTTGTGATTTTTAACCTATTTCCAAACTAAATTATTTATTACCAAATTTACCCCCCCTTGTAGTTCCTCACTGAGTTAGCAGAGTGGGAAACTGGTCAATGAGGCCCTGCCCAAGGAGCATGTGTAGTATACTAAAACTGGGTACTCACTGGCCAGTCACCTTCTACAAATATAAAATATAAATTTTTAAATGAATTTTAAACTATGAATTTTTTTAATTTCTTAAGATTGTCCTTATAAATCCTTCATACTGGCAAAAACAACGCATTCATATATTTTAAAGTATGTTTCTTTTCTGCATATTATGTCTATTAAAGTCTGCCTAGGGGGCGGCGAGGTGGCGCAGTGAATAGAGCACCGGCCCTGGAGTCAGGAGTACCTGAGTTCAAATCTGGCCTCAGACACTTAACACAAAAAACTAGCCGTGTGACCTTGGGCAAGTCACTTAACCCCAACTGCCCTCCAAAAAAAAAGAAAAAAAAGTTTGTCCGTCTGTCAAGACTCCACACATGTGCATAAACACATTTAATCTTTTTTTAACGTTTTCCCCACATGGTTGCCATATCTCACTCTAGCCCTATCTCTTTTTTTATTTGTCCGTTTCTTTTTCTTCTCTATCGGGAACAGCAGTTTCTTTATCTTTATCAGGACAGACAAATGGCTACATGCACAAGTACAAGTTGGAGAAACTTTGTATAACAGAACCTTAACACTGGAAGGAACCTCAGAGGTCATCAAGTCCAGCCCTTCCCTGACCAGGTATCCACTCTACAACATACCCGACTGACCATCATCTCTCCTTGTCATGTGAAAGAAATGGAGGTGTTCAATCAACTAGAACCTCAATGTGACTCAAGGACAAAAAGTATCTAGCATAAAAAGTCAATGGATTCTTAGGCTGCATTAAAATAAACCCAGAACAAGAGAGGCGATAGCTCTATCCAGGCACATTTTGCTCAATGCTGCACACCAAACTCTGAGGGATGCTGGCATCCAGAAGCCTATGCTAGGTGACTAGGATTGTTAAGGGTCTCAAAGCCACATCATATGAAAAACTGCTAAAGGAACTGGACAAGTTAATCCAGTAGGAAAATAAAAGTTTTCAGGGATACCAGCTGTCTCTGAATACCTGCTGCTTTGTCATGTGTGAAAGGAATCAGACTGTTTTGGGCTGCAGCAGATAGAGCCAAGTAATTAAGTCTAAAACTTAAGTTCAAGTTCAAATTCTGCCACTTACTAATTATTTAGCTTTGGACAAATTATTTTCTCTCCCTAAGCTTCAATTGCCTTAACTATAAAATGACTCTCTACTATCTTACTTAACAGGATCCGAGACTCAACTGAATTATTGTATCTGCAATCAGGTGCTTTGTAAACAGTAACACATGATCTATTTCTTTACTAAGAGATTTGTTATTCTGTTGGCTAGGAAACTCCCAATGAAGAAACTCACTCTTATCAATGGAGACTGACAAGTGTTTAGCATTTGAGGGTCTTTAAACGATGTTCTTAATGTGGGTCTATGGACCCCTTAAGAGAGATTCCAGGAGGTCCAGGAACTTGGATGGGGGAAAAAATTACTTCATTTTCACTAACCTCAGACTTAGTATATCTTCCAATTATTTAAAAACACAACTCTCAGGGGCAACCAGGTAGTCAGGAGGACCTGAGTTTAGAATCTGACCTCAGATACTTACTAGTGTGTGACCTTGGGCAAGTCACTTAATACTGATTAACTCCCCCAAAAATTACTCTGAGAAGAAATTCACAGACTTAACAACTTCCAAGGGTCCATGATACAGAAAGGTTAAAAACACCTGTCTCAGTTGATCTGGGGCAGTGGGAAGTCATGTGTTTACACACACCACAAAGCCAGGCTGCATCAGAGAGGAACTTAAATCCAGCTCTTTATGATTCTAAAGCCAGCATTCTCTCCATTCTTCAATGCTGCCTTATAAGATATCACATATATTTAAAACAATGTTGTCATAATTATCACTATCATTATCTGTGTAGCACTAGAGAGCAAAACAGTGACCAAGGGATGGGGGTTCAAAGGAGGCAGATTTGGGCTCAATAATATAACAACAACAGTAATAACAGTATGGTGGCTCTACAAAGCTGTGAATTTATCACCACTCGGAGCATCCAACTGAAAAATGGAAAAAGAGAAGTCAAGGATTTTGTAAAAGAGATTCCTATATTGGGTGCAAACTCACACTCTGAGACCACTTTTGTGATTCTACAGTTCTAAAGGAGCAACTCCCTGTTGGCCACTGTCTATATAGGAAGAAGACTAGCCTAGCTTTTTTCTTATTTCAATTTTCCTACATGCCTTGATGTAGAATATTAGGTTCCTCAATCTACCTCCCACCCTAAAGGGAAGATCAGTGGAGCACCTCCCAGCACCTAAGATTTGCATAGGGGTAGAGGTGCCTCCATCAGGCATCTCCCACCAAGGAGGTGTGTATCCCAGAAATGGGGGGCTAGGGCTGTGGGCACCTGCCAGATCTTCTATCTCCTTCCTCACTCTCAGTTTCCTTCAAAAACACCTTTTTTCAGCCAAACTGTAAACCTAAAAGAGAAAAAATAAATCTGACACAAATGCTCCTCTTCAGTCATTCACAAATCATCTTTCTCAAGCTCTCTGTTTAGTCTGTTCCCTCTATGGAGTTTCCTTTCTTCAGGAATTGCTGAATCAAGAAAGAAGTGCTAAGAGAGCCAGACTCCAAGTATCTGTATAAGCAAGAACGCCAACCTAAAAAATTCACAAGGAGGATTTCCAAGGGTAACAACAGACCTTGCCAGATAGATAATTCCCCACTGCATCCCTACCTTTCTTCAAAGAGTAAAAACGGGGGAGAAGAGAAAGGTGAGAAGGCAAAGAGGGGGAGACAGGGAGTCAGGGGAAGAGAGAAGTAAAGGAGTGAGGAAAGGGAAGGAAGAAAGAGCAAAAGAAGAGAAACTTAGTAATGAAGAAGCACTGGGGAGAGGGGGGAATGACAAATGTGCCCATGAAGTAACCTCTACACGTATACACATTCTATAGCTAAGACTGTGTCTTCGTGCTTCCCTGACTTCGGAATCAGGGGGAAAAATCTCTATTTAATTGCATTGGGCCAAAAAAACATGAAGATAACCCCGGTAGGAAGCATAAAGAATAAGAAGTGTATGCTCTTCAACATTTGATCAGAAATGCATGAGTGTAATCATATAATGAAAGAGAGACAAAGACATTCATTCCATCAATGACCATTTACTCTATGAAGGTCTGTTCTATTCTTAGCACTGCAGTGAATGGGCACTGGGAGGGAGATAAAAGCGGTCCAGATTTCCTACACTGAGGGATTCATCATTCCCCATTTCAAACACTTCCTTTGCCAAGCCATGCTATCCACCCTAGCACTAGCTTGGTTTTTTCCTGTGTCTCCATAGGGTACGGGGTCCCTGGCAAAGGTAATTAATGGGGGAAGGGAGAGTCGTTCAGCTGTGATGATGAAATCAAGCTAATTCTCTATACTTAACTCCCTAGAAGATTAGAGGAGGGGAAGGGGAAAGGAAGGGAGGCAGAGGAGCTACTTAATGACCGCTATAAAAGTGATATTCTTTTTTTCTTTAAAAAAAATAAACTAGGTCTCCTTACTCACCATGGAGAAAAGTGTGGTGACATGATCCTGTGCTAAATGGTGTAAAATCTCTCACCTGTTGCATTTTTCCAACCAGGGCTGATTTACCCACGCTTCAGCAGTATGGCGGTGTGCCAAAATAGAGTGCCAAGTCTAGAGTCAGAAAGACCCGAGTTTGAACTCAGATTCAGATACCACTAGCTATGTGAACCCAGGAAAGCCCCTTAACCTGTGTTTGATTCACTTTTCAACTGTAAAATGGGGACAGGAACAACACCCATCTTTCAGGGCTGCTCTGAGGAATACAATATAGTTAATATCTGTAAAGTGCTTAGCCTAGCGCCTGGCACACAGCAGGCACTTAGTAAATGCTTCCTCTCCTCCCACCCCACCCCTCCTTGGGTTGCCTGGTAGCCAGCCCTCTGCCCCAGTGGGCTCTCCACATTAATACTGGACTTAGTGCAAACACCAATCAGTTCCAGCAAACTTGCAGCTCCGAATTCAAGTCATCTACCAGCCACAGCCTACACCTAGCAAGGGTTACAGGCAGATACTACCAGGTCCCAGGTCCCCCAAGCACAGGTCTATTCTAAAGCACAGGCCTAGTCCTACCATTCTCCTAGTCACAAAGCTCCAGTAACTTCCTAATGCATCTGGGATCAAACACCAAATCCTATTTGGTATTTAATAAGCCCTGAATGAGCCACTTCTTATTTATCTTTGCAGCTTCATTATAAATTAGTCTCCTTCATACAGTCTGTATTCCAGGCTGACCTGTCCTTCCTCAGAAGCAATATCCCACATCCCTGCTCCACATGACCGTTCCCTATGCATGTTTCCCCAGCATCCTTCGAAGCTCTACTCTAGGGCTACCTCCTGCATGAGGACTTTTGCTAGCTTCCTCCCCCCAAAAAAATTATCTTGTATTGATTTCATACATATTTGGAATATACAAAGAGATAGGATGGAGCAGTGGAGAGAGAGCTCACTGAAGTTCCACCTCTGACACACACAGACTCTGCAAATGCTCCCTCTGGGACTTCTCCAATTGTCACCCACACAGATATGCTAAATCTCTCTAGGATAGCTGATTACTTCTCTCTTCAAGGTTCTAAGGATGGCTCTAAGCAGCCGGGATTTCTAGTCCTGTTGTTCACAAGCCCCTACCAGCATCTTCCTCCATTCATGATGAGCAGGACTGAATTAGCTTTATCTAGGTCATTTACTAAAATGGTAGAACAAGGACAATCGGTACAAAAACAATAGAGATAACTGACCCTCCCACCCCCAAACCAGAGACATATTCTCCTTTCACACATATAAAATCCCTTGGGAAAATGGGCTCAAACTCAGAAAGCACACATAGCCAAAAGCAAAGCCACAATCTACAGCCAGTGTCCACGCAGTTCCTTGGAAATGTGGCCTTATATGGGATTCAGAGGATCCATGCTCTTTTAGAGTCATGAAGATGTCTCTTCTCAGGGTATCCAATGCGATTTCAGCGTGTTTCTCAGCCCCCAAAGCAGATACTGCCTCAGATACTGCTGTTCTGGAAACAGCTACTAGGCTGGGCCTGGAGTCAAGAAGGTGTGAATTCAAATCTGACATCAGCTGCTTACTTGCTGTATTATCCTGGGCAAGTCACTTACCCTTGTCTGTCCTTCCTGGACTGTAAAATGAGGATTATAATAGTACCCACTTCACAGGGTTGTTGTGCAGATCAAAGGAGGTAATATTTGTAAAAAGCACTTAGCCCAAGTGCCAAGCACACAGTAAGTGCTATATAAATGCTTATCCCCTTCACTCTCCCCCTTGCTCCCATTTTCTAGTAGACACTGTTGCCAGAGTAATCCTAGACAATCAGGATCTTCTGACTTTTCAAAGTTCACAAGGTTATTATCTAATCAATAGAGAAGGAAGTGGGAGAGAAGATGGGTCCTCTCCCCCACCCTCCACCAAGGCACTCCAGCCTGAGGACTCCTTCACCACTGGATTCAGCTACCACTCTACTGCGTGGCATGATCTGTCTTTAACCAATGTTCAAAGCATGCCATTCCCACAAATTAAGGAATTTAAGGAATCTAGTTTGTAATTTTGGTTGATCGATTAATCCAATTAGGGCCTGTCCCTCTACGATTACATTAATTGTAGAGAGGGTAGAAATACCCATACTTAGATTTGTATATTCACACATGCTCTTTACCATAAGAAAAAGGAAAGGAACTGCTTCCTTTCTCACTTTGTATCCCCAGTGCCTAGTACAAATCAAGCACTTAATTAATTCATGATTATTAAATACCAGAAGGCTTTCTACTTAAACTTTCCATAAGATGTGAGTGAACAAGTTTCTCTTTGGGGATCCAAATGCCCCCTGGAAGCACAGAGCCCATCCTCATCCATACGATATTCTTTATTAGATTCTGCATTTGTGTTCACTGCTCCTCCAGAGCACAGTTCTAATGAACACGGACATCTCCCATCCAACAGAAACAGATCATTCAGCACCTAGCTAACAGCCTCAGAGACTTGGAGCTTTGATGGGGATAGTAGGAGGTATAGGAGAAGGAGGGAATAATTTTAGAGCACAGAATCAAGTACAACCCTTGTGGAATGCAGCGAGAAGACCAGCCTGAAAAATGTAGAGATTCATGTTTTACAGTAGTTGGAAATTAAGTGGTAAAGGCACAGACATCAGATCTGGAGTGAAAAGTAACGGACTTGAAGGCCTGGGTGAGTCCCAGATCTGCCGCTTATTAGCTGTGTGACCCTGGACAAGTCACTTCCCCTCTCTGGGTCTCAGTTCCCACATCTAGAAAATGAAATTAACCTAGGTGTTCCCTATGGAAGTGGTACCAAAGTCAAAAAGAACTGCCACACCAAAGTGTACATAAAAATCACTGCAGGTTGCAGAATGTTTTACGAAGCTACATATTAATATTATCTCTGTTTTACTGTTTTATTTATTTATTTTTGTTAAATATTTCTCAGCTACACTTTAATCTGGTTCTGGCTGAACTCAGGAGTTTTGTGAATGTTTGCCATCTCTAACCCCTCCCCAATATATGTGACATCTCTGCTCCAAGGTATCTTCCAGTTTTAATATTCTATGGTTCCTGATATTTGTGGTACAGGCAAAAGAACACTGAACTAGGAGCCTGAAAACAGGTTCTAGGCTTCCAGTGAATGCTTCACAGATCAATGTGGCAAAAGCTATACATAATGGAGCAGCAGCTGGAAAATTCATTTTGGGGGCAGATTCCCTATGGGCAAAATGATGCAGAGTATAAATCAGGCTCATTTTGAGAGCGTAGCTACCCCTACCCCCTCGATGTCCCTGCCGACTACGTATAGAATTGGAAGGTTTTTCAATGGGCTTTCAATACACAAGAAGGTCATAAAATCCTGGGATAAGCTGTTTTTGGTAGACAATATAAAGATCCTACAGGGCAAGGATAGTTTCATTCTTTACTTTGTGCTAGGCCCATAGAAGGTGCCTAATAAATGCTTGTTAAATGATTAACTGATGGCCTGTTTAAAAAGTAGGAATAGAAAATACCCCCTCGCCATATCTTGTGATTTCAACCCCTGCTTAAAGTTCAGTCTGCCACTGTTTAAATGTAATTTCTCCACATTTTACTCTCTTCACAAGCTGCAAATTTATTGGGGCACATTTTAAAATATGTAGAACCAGAAACAGATCAGGAAAATCTTCTAAAAGGGGGGAATCTCTCTGCTCATTCTCTTTGGAAAGCCCTAGAAAGGACCCAAAAGCTAATATAGACCTAACAGGGCTCTCAGGCTTCCCTTGGTTTATGTAATCCTAGAAGCCACAAAGAGCTTCAGGGCTCTTTGTAAGAGATCAGGGTAACAAATATCAATGTAACCTTGGTGGGGAGTATTGAATATGTAACAACCGAGAAGAAAACCAAAGCCAAAGAAAAGTCCAACAGATGGACATTTGTACAAATATCTCAAGCAGAGCTTCTGGGCTTCAATCAACTACGCTTCTGGTTTGGTTCTGTTTGGTTTTCCCCCTGCTTTGAACAAAGAGGCCAGTCAAGGAACAGCTTTTAAAACATTGCTCTGTATATTCATTATGGACCTGTATGAGTGCAACGGCTATTCAGGTTTGGTCTAGGTGCCAGGGGAAGGAGCCTAAATGGCTAAAGAGCATGGAGCTGGATCCCTTCCCAGCTGAGGAGAGACAGCCGCTGAGAGAAAGAGAGAGAGAGAGAGAGAGAGAGAGAGAGAGAGAGAGAGAGAGAGAGAGAGAGAGAGAGAAAGAAAGAGAGAGATAAAGAGAGAGATAAACAGAGTCAGAGACAGCAGCTCTAGAAGGTAGAGACAAACCAAAACAGATAGAGACAGGCAAACAGAAAAAGAGACAGAGAGATGAGGACACACAGAAAGAGACAGAGACAAGGACAGAGAGAAAGCCAGAGACAGTCCCAGGGGTAGATGATGTAGGGGACACTTTCCAGGGGTCTGACACTAAGATAAGCATCAGCTTTTTCCTTCCCTGAAATCTCCCAGAGAATGACCAAATTCTGCCTTCTCAAAGAAATTGCTGGAACAATGTCCATTAGGCCATGAGCTCCGAGAAAGCAAGGACTCATTCTCTTTCCCTTTCTTTGTATTCTCCATGCTTAGCACAGTGCCAGGTACACTATAGCTATCTTAGTTAAATGCCAGTCCACTGACATCTAGTTGACTATGAATCTTCTCTGCTCTTCATCTTTCCCTTTTACTGACACACTCAACAGGAAGCTCAATTCATTACTAAGAATTTCTTTGCTATTTTAAATCCTGCTCACTGGTTATTTAGATTTTAACATCATTTACTAGATAAAAATAAGATAATTGTAATTGCTCCTTACTTTATGCAAAAAAGGTTCATGTAAAAGTCTGCAAAGTAATATTTTGTAGATGAAACAATATCTTAGATATACTAGGGGAAGTCTCTAATGAAATTCTAAAATGAATCTTCTTGCAAATCAAATTCAGGCAATCTCTCCCTAATTTATCTGCTCTATAAATGTGAATTTTCATATATCAGGTCCAAGGCATAGTTCTATTATCTCCAAGTGCTACATAATTAAATGTACCCTCACAGGGTACATTTTTGGACCTTAACACATACTAATTTTCAACTGCCTTTTGGTAGCTGTTGTAAAAAAGGGAAAAAAAGAAAATAATTTAAATACAAGAATTCTATTTTTTTAAATGTAATTTCCTTTCATAAGAATTTTCTTGCTTTAATAAAATCTTTGACTAATCCACCTTGAAACTCAGCAAGTTCTAACCTTCCTCTGGACCCACCTTTTTTGACATTATTGTACAAGAACTCACTATTTTAAGCAAAATTGGCATGAAGAGCCAATGTCAATTCTGTAAGATTTTAACCAAAAAAAGTTTAATTGCATTCAAGTTCATACAGTAATAACTCAAAGTAAGGTGACAAACTTCATATATTTTCTCCAAATATTGCCTAGCACTGGTTTTAAGGGGATTTCCTTTAATAAATGGAAAAAATCTAATTTTTTCACATTTTTATTAATAATTTTTTAAAATTTGTTTTCTTGTTTACATCATTCATTTTCATAAGATTTTTGAATTACAAATTTTCTCCCCGTATTTCCCCTGCCCCAACCCTAAAACAGCAATCCCACTGTAAAGTCCCTCCCCTGATCTGCTCTCTAACTTTCTGGTAGGGCAGGGAGTGTCTCCATGCCCCAGCCCCTGTATATCTTAATTCCTAGTTGCAGGTATTGCAGAACTTTAAATTGTCGATTCTTTTGATTCCTCCCTTGTCACCCATCCCCACTGGAAGGACAATCAATTCAATACAAGCTGTGGATGTGTGATTATACAGGACATCTTCATAGTGGACATATTGTGACAGTGATCATATGTCCCTCCTTCCTATCCCTCCCCCCCCTTGTTCTGTTCTCTACCCTGTCCCTGTCCCTTTCCTGAAGTGTGTGCTTCCAGCATCCCTTCCCTAGACCCTGCCCTCCCCTCTGTCATCCCCCCTCTCATCCCCATGCCCCCTACTCTCCTGTGTGGCATGGTGCCCAGTTTAGAGTTTATGCCATTTCTTCCCTAAACCAAATTCAATGAGAGTAATTCTAAGTAAAGTTGTAACAGTTAACCCTTGCCTCTTCTATATGGGATGGTTAACCCCATTTTGCCTCTCCCTGTCTCCTCTCATTCTAGTCCTGTCCCACCTCAGAATTTCTCCTTTTAAAGTATCATCCCTTTGTTTTCAATTGATCCTATACCCTCTATATACACATATACACATATGCTCAGATATGTATTCATACATATACTCTCCTATATAGACATGTGTGTAAGTATACACACACACACACATACACACACATTTGTATTCCTTTCACGAACTATGCTCATACTAAGAAAAGTTTCATAAGTTACTATTCTCATTGTTCCATATTGGCATGTAAATAATTCAAATTTGACAAGATCTGTATGATGTCTTTCCCATGTTTACCTTGTGTTTGATTGCCAAATTTTCTGTTCACTTCTGGTTTTTTCAGCAAGAATGCTTTAAAGTCCTCCACTTCACTGAATGACCATATTTTCCCCTGGAATAATATGCTCAATTTTGCTGGGTAGTTGATTCTTGGTTTTAATCCCAGCTCCCTTAATCTTTGAAATATCATATTCCAGGCCCTTCGATCCCTCGGTGTAGAAGCTGCCAGATCCTGGGTTATCCTGATAGTGCTTCCACAGTATTCAAATGGTTTTCTCTTGGAAGCCTGTAATATTTTTTCCTTTAACTGGGTAT